>JAIUZE010045384.1:0-53041 GCA_022085475.1 Heliosperma pusillum | reverse complement strand
TTACGTATAGAATAAACACAAATTATTATTTCAGACGGTTACTATCCGTCTTAAGCTTAAGACGGGTCAAATACATATTAAATCACCCTACTTGTTGCCTATAAAATACAAAAAGTTTTGTCTTTATTACCGCCACTTGAAAGTATTTAACACATCTTAATCTTTCGACGGATAGTATCCGTCTTACGCAAGACGGATAGCATGCGTCTTACGCAATACGGATACTCTATAATAAATAGATAGTAGATTATGAATTTTTTTTATAATCATAGATAAGATAAAAATCTACTTGACCAATTGAAATGTAGGAAAATCTAATTATCATATTATATTTGTTAAAAAATTTGTTTAATAAAAAATTTAAACAAAAATAGTATTGCAAAAAAAAGTCTATTAATAGCTTCTTATCTTGTATGCTACTCACATATATTTCTCAACTAAATATTTCTGAACCACAAAAAAAAAACACATTATAAATCTTTTCATAATTATTTGTTGATTATGGATCCAAATCAAAATTTTGATATGAATTCCTTTATGCATATGTTTAATAATCCTCAATTTCAATATATGTTATCCCAACAAAACCAAAATCAAAATACTAGTCAAAATTTCTCAATTACTCAAGATCCAAATTTATCTTTTTTGAATACATCTTTTACGAGGAATTTCCAAATGCAAAATTCCCAATTTTCTCGACCAATTACAGATGAAACTCCTATAACTCCAATTAGTGTTGGGTCAAATTCAGACACCATACATGAAAATTCAATCTTTCAAGGGTTAGAAAATAATAATGTTAGTGACCTTGTTGCTCCAACGGCAAATCAACCTACTACCATTCGTAGGAGAGCGGTATCTTGGACGATAAAAGATGAGTGTCTCCTTGCTGTTTCTTTTTTAAATATTAGTAAGGATAGAATTGTTGGTAATGCGCAAAAAGGAGTCGATTATTGGAATAGAATATCAATTTATTATAATGAAAATAAAAAAGACGAACAAGCAAGGAGAGAAGGAAATCAATGTAAGCAACACTGGCATCCAATTAATCAAGCGATCGGTAGATTTAAAGGTTGTTATGCTAAATATGCTGATAGGAGTGGATTTAATGAGTCTATGAAACTCACAGAAGCTCAGTCATTGTATGAGCAAATGTATGGAAATACATTCAACTTCATGCATGTATGGGATTTGGTGGGAACAACAGAAAAATGGACGGAGGAAAATAGGAAAAATAAGGAAATAAGTGGTCACTCGGCTAAAAGAAACAAGACATCTGTAAGCGGGGAGTATACATCTTCAGGGGGGGATAATGTTAGTGTCACAGAAGAGCGTACTGAGATACGCCCAACTGGGAGGGATGCAGCAAAGAAAGCACAATCTAGAAAGGGGAAAGGACGAATGAGCGAAAATGATTATAGTGAGACTATGTCAATGGCAAAAAATATTGAGGAAACACGAGCAATGTCCGCAAGTCGTTTGGCAGATATAAAAGAACAAGAGATAGAAGAAAGACTTATATGTGCTGATGTTAGTAAAATGACACCCCTTCAAAGGAAGATTCATCATAAGAAATTGGAGGAAATTGCTGCAAAACGTGGCATCAATATTGATGATTTCTTAGAATAACTGTTAGAATTAAGTTAATATTTAATTATGTATTGTATTATTATGTTGATTTTATTAAATTATTGTGTAATGTATAATTATGGTCTTGTATAATTATCGTATATGTATTAAATCATTATGTATTATATAATTATGTATGTATAATTATCATATGTGTTGTCATTTCAAGTCTTATCTATTTCTACTTATTTTCAAAAACTTGTTCTGATTTGTTGCAGTGATAATGTGCTACTCTGATTTATTGCAGTAATAATGTCCTACTTTTAATTATCATGTCTTGTCATTTCAGCTTTTCTATTGCATTATTATACAAAATGACAAATCATTTCAATTATTTTGTTAAAGGTAACTCAATCAAACCCCTTTAAATTCTAAAACAGATGTTTCAAATTCTCATTCCATTATCTCCCTCTCTCTCATAAATTTATCAAGTTTTTTGCAAATTAAATCAAAATTATGTCAGATAATATTTCCTTTGAAGATATCTATGAAGAAATGTTTAATTCATATGTGGAATCCAATGACACAATGAATATAGTATCAAATATAATGAGTGACATAGAGGAAGCAACATCATCCTCTAACAATAAAAGTAGAAAGAAAAGAAGTTATATAGAAAGAGGGCGTGAAGAAGGGCATGCTCGTATATGGAATGATTATTTTTCAAACGACCCTATTTATACAAATAATCAATTTCGTAGAAGGTTTAGGATGCGTAAGGAGTTATTTCTTCGTATCGTAAATGCTCTTGAAAATCACGACTCCTATTTTGAAAATACTGTTGATGGAATTGGTAGAGATAAAATTTCTTCAATTCAAAAATGCACGGCTGCCATTCGTATGCTTGCTTATGGGATGGCAGGTGATGCTGTGGATGACTATGTACGCATGGCAGGAACTACTGCTATCCAATGTTTGAAAAAATTTAATGAATGCGTAAATGATGTATTTGGAGCTCAATATCTCAGAAAGCCTACCGCAGATGACATTGAACGATTACTTCAGGTTGGAGAAAACCGCGGCTTTCCTGGTATGCTTGGTAGTATTGACTGCATGCATTGGCGATGGGAAAAGTGTCCAACAGCATGGCATGGCATGTTCACTTCAGGCCACCAAGGTAAGCCGACCATGATTCTTGAAGCTATCGCCTCGTATGATTTATGGATTTGGCATGCCTATTTTGGAATTGCGGGTTCAAACAATGATATAAATGTCTTAGATCGTTCTCCAATTTTTGATGAATTTCTCGATGGTCGAGGTCCAAACGTTCAATTTATGGTGAATGGGTCTCAATACAATATGGGGTACTATCTTGCAGATGGTATATATCCAGAGTGGCCTGTATTTGTAAAAACAATCCCACGAGCGCACATGTTATCCGAGAAAAGACAACTATTTGCGAAACATCAAGAAAGTGCGAGAAAAGATGTTGAAAGAGCTTTTGGGGTATTAAAAAAAAGGTTCACGATTGTTGCTAACCCAGCACGTTTCTGGAAAAGAAGTGAAGTTGGGGATATCATGAAAACATGTATCATATTACACAATATGATAATCGAAGATGAGAGGGATGAAAACGATATTTCTAATGATTTTCAATATGATGTCGCTCAAAATCAAGAAAACGAGCCTGAAATTATAAACGGCGTTCTTCCCAATTATTACTCCCACCGTGAACAATACTTTGAAAATCATCGTCGAATTCGTAATCGAGCCCACCATCATCAACTTCAAGCTGACTTGGTGGAACACATATGGCACCGTTCTAGGGATATTTAATTATTTATCTCGTTTATCTCTATTTTTTTTCGTTTTATTTTATGTTTTATGTAATTTTCCTTAGTGTTTTCGAATTTAGTTTGAAATGCAATTTCTTTTATCAATATATATGCCGGTATTAAAAAAAAAGATATCTCAAGATTTATTTAATATTTGATTTATTTAAGTTAAGTGGAAAATATGGCATCATAAAATGAATGTAAAATATTGAATGAATGAAATAAATGAAGTAAAATAAGTAAGTGGAAAGTTGAGGTGGCAAAGTCTGAAATGAGTCTGAGGATAAAGTAATATTTTTGAGTGAGTCTGAGAGTCTATGGGTCTGAGTCTGAGAATAAAAAATTAGTGGAAAGCTGAGGTGGCAGGGTCAGAAGTCTGAAGATGGGTCTGTGGATAAACTTAGTCTAAGGCAAGTTGAATATATATGGACTATGGAGCAGTATATGTCGCACTTTTCTCCCTATTTTGGTAACGTGCGAATCCGATGCACTTTCTGTGTTAAATCATGGAAATACAAACTCGGCCATTCAGCATAAGTGCCGAATTTAAGGGGAAAAAGGATTATACATCGGAGGTTTTACCTCAGATTAGTATGATTTTGAGTTTTTGTGCATTTTTTTCGAGCTTTGTAAAGTTTATAATTTACATTTTACATCTTATGTATGATGTTTTTTTGAGTTTTATTGTAATTTTTTTGAGCTTAATGTTCAAATTAATAAACTCAAAAACTTTATACTATAATTCATAATTTTTAATATTATACTCAAAAATTTTATTGTAAAGCACAAAAACTACATTATATGTGGTAATACATCAGAGATACAATCCACTTACTGGAATTTAAGGGGGTTAATAAGGAGCTCGCATCCGCTGGCCGAGGAAAAAATTGGAAGTTTTGGTTATAAATTTCAAATTTTTCTAGGTTTACGTTAAGTCATTATTTGTTCGTTGTCGTTGAGATTTTTCGTCCCCTTAACTGTAAATCTTAGCTACGTCATTGCTCCGCATTATATATACTACACGGCTAATGTATGATTGACTTAACGAGAGGCCTTCTCTCCAAAAAAAATTGTGATTAAAAAAGTACGATTTATTTTTACTTGTTCTTTTTTAGGAGTAGTTTGTCACCTCACTTAATACAAATTTCTAGTACCAACACGCTAGTACAAAGTATTAAAATTTACAAGAAACAACTATACTTGGTATAATTTCTCAATTTGGTTATACCGGAGTCAGAAATCTGAAAATTATTAAACATACATACACCAAAATAGATAGACCTGGCAAACTAACTTTAATAATCAGGTCGATCCGTATCGACCCGACACCTGGACTGAGGGACCTGAGATTGACCTGCAATCTAAATTAACCTGATTAATATGACGTGATCCGAATATATATTGCACACAATGTATTATCCAAAAATAACTTGATAATAACATATCTGAAAATAATCCCACATTCCACCCAAATAAACCTGGTCGGCCTAAACTTTGTTAAACCTAAAAATAACACGACCTGAAGCTGAAGCTAATCCAGTTAACCCGTTTGCTAGGTTTAAGAGCGACAACTGTTCCACCGTTATCCGTAATATTTCACTCACCTAACCAATCACCCGAGCACTATATATAATCCTTCTCCACCAGACATGCTCTTTTTTTCCCTTCTCTCACTTTTCCTCTACAATTTTCTCCTGCGAAAATCGCCGGCAAATTCACCGTTAATTTCGCCGGAAAATAACATCATATTGTTTTCCCTTTTTCTCGAGGTATTTTAATTAACTCTCTTTTGTCTCTATTTTATTTCAATTTTGTCTTATATTTGTCTGTGATCTCTGTTTTGCTCTTAGATCCGATATTACTCGATTGTATTAATGTATTTTTAATTTGATCATGTTTTTACAATTTTGTTTTAGTAATATGTTAAAATTCGATTTTTTTGGGGTTTAAGTGATTTAGTCATTGTTGTGATCATCGAGTTTTAGTCGAACTGTTGTGGATTTGTTCTTAGTGAAGTATTTTGTGTAAACTCAAACCGTCTCAATCATTTATTTACCTTTTTTTTATTCTTTGTGAGACGTATTTTTATCAAACGTAGACAAATGATGGAGACGTATTGTAATAAACTAGTAATGTCTTTACATGTAGACTTGAAGGTATGCTGTGTTTACTAGCGCGTAGTATGTTGTGTTATAATTTGGATTTACCTGGTTATGGATAAGGTATTAAGGTTGCGTATATTTGAACCTCGGATAGTCGTGGTATCGATAATTATGGATTATCCATAATGGTCTTTATTTTTTATTGTAAAGACGGATATGTGAAAACACAAATTCTAATTTTTGACTGGTCAAATAATACCCACAGAAAAAGACAAGTCATTTGTGATTCTCTAGGCTTGTCTTAACTACTAAAGTGAGAGATACTTGACTCGTTAGAAACTTATGACGGACTAACGGATATATCTGTCACGAGGAGACTTATTGATGTGAAAATTAGGTATAAATAGTGTTTCTAAATAATACTTCGTACCTAGTCAGTCTTTGCGGATAGCGTTTATCTAGGTTTCTATAGCGATTTGATATGGAATAACCGATGGTTTTTAAAGGTTAGTGGTACTTGTTGCAAGGGGGATATTATGTAGAAAGTGTATATAGTTGGTCAAATAGTTATAGATATTGTTTCTTAATTTACGGCTTTACGCAAATAAGGTTGTATACATATGGATATCCTTGAACCCTTGTAAGACGAGATCCTATTGATGGCGATTTATGTTATAGATGGAAACTATGAATGTTGAAAAGAGTCGGTGTATACAAATATCCTCCCTCAGCCTTAAGTCATTTGTTTGCCTTTTTCGTTCTTTGCGAAGGAGTATTTTAATTAAAGGTGAACAAACGATTGAGACGGAGGGAGGAAATGGTTGTTCAAGATACATGTACTCTGGCTTTGAATAAGAATATATTAGTGGAAGTGACTATCATTGAGATCCTGTATTTTCATTTTGGAGAGCTTATCTTAAGACTAGTTTTCAAAACGTTTTTATAATTTGACCAAGTCTTAATCTGATTAAATCTTCTATAAATTTGTAGCTCAATTGTACAGCTGGGATTCTGGGACTGGGTATCTTTGAGCAATAGTTTATACAAAAATGGATGGAGTTGGGCTTCGATATGTGAGCTCTTATGCATCGATCCCCGACTTGGATGATTTTGAACTCTTAAAGCTTCTTGATAAGCGAAAGCTAAATACTGAGAGACAGAGGTCATATGACGAGAGATCTTTGAGTGAGTTATCCGTTGGTTTAAATAAAGGGAGTGTGGACAACTTTGAACATTTATACTCCCCTGGTGCAAGGTCAGGTTTCGATACCCCTGCTTCCTCTGCCAGGAACTCTTTTGAACCCCATCCTATGGTCGCTGAAGCTTGGGATGCTCTCCGAAGATCGATGGTACACTTCAGAGGACAGCCTGTAGGCACAATCGCTGCCTATGACCATGCCTCAGAGGAAGTTCTCAATTATGATCAGGTAACGTTTATTTGAGTTATAAGATGTTATCTTTGACTGGAACATCTATTTTATATGCACAGCTTTGTCCAGAGTAGTATTTTTAAGTCTTACAGACGTGAGAGTGTGAATTTGCTGTCGATTATGGTCGATAACGATAAGCATGCGCAATATTAATGCAAGAAAATCATGGTTGCAGGTTTTTGTACGGGATTTTGTCCCTAGTGCGCTAGCGTTCCTTATGAATGGTGAGCCAGATATAGTTAAAAATTTTCTACTAAAGACACTTCAGCTTCAAGCTTGGGAAAAGAGAGTCGACCGTTTCAAACTTGGGGAAGGGGCAATGCCAGCAAGCTTCAAGGTGCTTCATGATCCTGTCCGAAAAACAGACACTATCGTTGCGGACTTTGGTGAGAGTGCCATAGGGAGAGTTGCTCCTGTTGACTCAGGCTTCTGGTGGATTATTCTACTCCGTGCATATACCAAGTCGACAGGGGATATGTCACTGTCAGAATCGCCGGAATGTCAAAAGGGTATCAAACTTATCTTGACCCTGTGTTTGTCGGAGGGGTTTGATACGTTTCCCACACTACTATGTGCAGATGGTTGCTCGATGGTTGATCGAAGAATGGTAAAAATACATCTTTAAGGCTTTATTGTCTTTTGAATAACTGTCATTAGCGGCTTAGCGCTATAAGTTTGCATGCCTGAGTTTATTACGCAAAATACTGTCAAATATTGCTTTTTATTCCCAATTTAAAATTTGGTACTGAATATGCTCTTCAGTGATATGTTGTGTCAATGTTTTTACATTAACCCTTTTGTCACCTGTAAATTTATCGGGCATGGGTTTTTTTATTCTCGATTTTTTTTGTTAACTTTGCATGTTTGTTTTCAGTATTTGCAATAATCATTAAATCAGTTAATATCTACTATAGTTTTTAACTTGACATATCCATTTTATAATCATGATCACTTTGCAGGGTATTTATGGCTATCCTATTGAGATTCAAGCACTTTTCTTCATGTCACTGAGATGTGCGGTAGCCTTGCTTAAACATGATGCAGAAGGGAAAGAATGTATTGAAAGAATACAAAAGCGTTTAAACGCGTTAAGTTACCACATGAGAAGCTACTTTTGGCTTGATTTCCGTCAGCTTAATGACATCTACCGCTACAAAACAGAGGAATATTCTCATACAGCAGTGAATAAGTTTAATGTTATTCCTGATTCAATTCCAGAGTGGGTTTTTGATTTTATGCCTTGTCGTGGTGGTTACTTTATTGGCAATGTGAGCCCAGCCAGGATGGATTTTCGATGGTTTGCGTTGGGCAATTGCATTGCCATCCTATGTTCTCTTGCAACTCATGAGCAATCCATGGCTATTATGGATCTAATTGAAGAACGGTGGGAAGAGTTGATAGGTGAAATGCCTTTGAAAATATGCTATCCTGCTATAGAAAGTCATGAATGGCGGATTGTTACTGGATGTGATCCGAAAAATACCAGATGGAGTTACCATAATGGTGGATCCTGGCCAGGTTTCTCTCTTTTCTTACTTATTTCCGCTTTGTAGAGGTTTTACTGTGTTTCGTATGGAGTTTATGGAGTGATAATGTCTGAGCTAGTGTGCTAGTTTCAATATCACCATACTTAAATTAAGTAATAGTCGGTAAACCATAGTCTTGTGTAAGTCCGGCTTACACCAAAGTTATGTAAAACCGATCCAAATCACAAGAAAATTATGAACCATATAAGAGTAAGGTATTTATGAGAAGAATCGTTTTACAATATACTTTGTGTAAGACCCTCATTATGTAGTTTTCTTCTCCTCTTTGTTAGGTGATGAAGTACTCCCTCCATCCCAATCATATGTTCACCTTTTATGTTATGTGCGAGGGTATTTTAATCATAGATAAACAAATGATTGAAATAAAGGGAGTAATTGGCAATGTTTTGTGGCGCTCGATTTGCCATAAGAAATCCACGGTACATTTTTACTTTTTCATGGGCTCTTTATTTGCTAACTGGCCTCGAATTCTTGGATGTCCTGTGCAGTTCTTCTATGGCTACTGACAGCTGCCTGCATCAAGACCGGGCGGCCACAGATTGCAAGACGGGCCATCGATCTTACCGAGCAACGTCTGCTCAAAGACGGGTGGCCAGAATACTATGACGGAAAACTTGGTAGATATATTGGCAAACAAGCTCGCAAGTTTCAGACATGGTCCATCGCTGGATATCTCGTAGCAAAGATGATGTTAGAGGATCCGTCTCACTTGAATATGGTCTCACACGAAGAAGATAAGATAAGCAAACCATTGATTAAGCGATCATCATCTTGGACATGTTGATCCAAATAGAAATTCGGTTAGTAGTACCAAAAAATTAACCCTAGAGATGCTAATTAAAAATGTATTTGGACAACATTCATTGTTTGGCATTTTCATGCCATTTTTTGGGCTCAAGTTCTGCATGTGTAAAACAGTGACGACAGAAACTAAGTTCTTGTTACTACAGGCGTCTACAGCAAATGGTTCTTAGTAATGTTCATATAGGTTCTAATTTCGAATAACCTGTAAATCCCCCAACCAAGTACTCGTATTCGGTTTAGTTTTCCGTAATGAGGAATACTGTTTCGATATTATTTTTGTCCGCGATAGTGAGGACATTTTTATTTTTATGTTAAATCTTATAAATTGCAAAAGCGCACCCGAAATGTAAACAATCAACCAACACTCTAGTTGAGTAATCTAATGGCATAAAATGCAACATTTTATGGGCCACTAAATCTAAGAGAAAGAGATGAGCCGTCGAGCTAAAAATAGGTAGAGGTGGCATTGCGGGCCCAAGCATGATGGGCGGCCCGTACCTGGCACGAGGTAAGCCCGGCCTAAAATAGGCACATGTGTGATGTGTCATTTTAGGCTGGCACGACCAAGGCATGAATGGGCCTTCCTCGTGCCTCGTCCATATTTTTGGAGAATAGTCGTGCCTAGGCACATTCCGGCCAGGCATGCTTAGCACGACCCGATACTAGGAACGCGGGACTAGCACGGTATGGCCCGCTTATTAAGCACTTTTGGGCATGCTATTACTTGGGCAAGGTAGTTTTGGGCTTGAATTATTTGATATCTCTATCTAACTGTTTTTTCTTTTGGCCCAATAATCAAACGTCGCAATTTTTTGCCAACAATTTCTTTCTTATTTTGCCTCGGCAAAAATTTGAGGAGAGGCATGAATGGGCCTGAAACACGGCACGAGTCCATGCGCCCACGTGCCTTGAGTTGTGCTTGGAGAGGGCATGATTTCGGCACGACACGAAGGCCCATGACCCGTGACCAGGGCGGGCCAAACAATGGGTGAGGCACGGTGGGCCGGTATGAAGCGAGGCACGATGGGCCGGCATGAAGCGAGGCACAACGGCCCGCTATGCCACCTCTCCTAAAAACATCACGACCAACTAGACCCAAATTACCCCGAGCCTGTAGGCAATTCTTTGACTAGACAGTTCATAGACTACACATCTAAAGTACTATAATGGGTTGTGTAATTGCTAAGTTTTATGATAAAATTTCCGAATATTGTTTTGAGGATTATGAGCTTTGTCATAAAGTTTCAAAAACTTTTAACTTAAACATTAAGCTCAAAGTTTTTATAATAGTTAATAACATTACTTATTACATATAGGCTTATTAAATTTGAGTTTTGACGTAAAAAATTAAAATGCAACTTGTCAACTTTAAAGCACTTAGAATAAATTAACATAAGATTAGTTATGTATCAAGTCTGATGTGTTACATCAGATGTATGTTCCTTTTTTCCTTGACCGATGCATCCGAGCAAGCATTTTGCAAATTGATAGAAGTGAACGTACGTAATAAGCATTTTGCAAAGACATTTCAGCACACATTTGAGCCATAAGATACAATAAACAGAGCATGATTTTAAATATCAAGCGACAACATCGATAAGTGATCAAGATGTAAATGTTTAGAAGTAACTACGATCGTATATTGATATTATACTGACTCCATTTAGCGAGATTAAGCCGTGACAACCAAACAATTCCAAGCCCGTGATCGAAATCGGTATTAATACTATGATACTAAGGCTCTGTTCTTTTGGGCTGAATAGGAGCCGAACTGAACTGAACTGAACTTATAGGAGCTGAACTGAACTTATAAGAGCTGAACTGAACTTATTGGAACTGAACTGAACTGAACTGAACTTATAGGAGCTGAACTGAACTTATACGAGCTGAACTGAACTGAACTTATAGGAGCTGAACTGAACTGAACTTATAAGAGCTGAACTGAACTTATAGGAGCTGAACTGAACTAAACTAAACTTATAGGATCTGAACTTTTCTGAACTTAATTTTACTTAATTGAATAGAATTTATAGAATCTAAAATTTACTAAACTGAACTTTATTACATAAGGTAAGATAATAACATAATTCCAATTTATATACATTGGTTTGTTCAAATAGATTACTACGTTGACATCATCTTTATCTGTATCTTTATCTTTTGGAAAGGACTGTCATAAAAAAAAGTATACTCTAAAACATAAGGTAAGATAATAACATAATTCCGATTTATGTACATTGGTTTGTTCAAATAGATTACTACGTTTACATTACGATAAAAAAAAATCACATATTACATCGTTTTCTAACCATCTATTTCCATATCATCATCTTCCTCATCACTTTCTTCTTTATCTTCACTATCACTCGTAACAACGAATCTATTACCTCGCCAAATGTTTTTTACTATCTTGTTTCGTACCTTTAACATGGTTTTTTTCCACTTATCATCAAACATGCCCAAATCTACTGTTCCTTGAATATTCACGTCATGTTGTATAATAGGTATTCCAAGAGTATGCATCCTTATAAAATTATGGAGGGTGAATGTATAAAAAAATAATAGACATTTGATACTTTTGTAACGACATACGGGGCATATTTTTTAACACCCACCTTTTTTTCAATTGACCAAATGTCATTCCACTAATTAATGTCAAATGTTTTTATATCGGTTTTCATAAATAATATATTCCGTATAACTTTTCTGAACTTAATTTGTAAGAATTGAATTTTTCTGAACTAAACTTATAAGAGCTGAACTGAACTGAACTTATAGGAGCTGAACTGAACTGAACTTATAGGAGCTGAACTGAACTGAACTGAGCTGAACTGAACTTATAGGAGCTGAACTGAACTTAAAGGGGCTGAGTTTAAGTCCAAAAGAACAGGGCCTAAGTACGTCGGCAAATAAGTGCATCTTAGGTTCATTGTAACTAACTTATTCCTTTACTTCATCTTAATCCAAAATATCAAAGACTAATTATTCTTAATTAGAATAACATGGATAAAGTATTTATTGCATTTGAGCCTATATTTTTTCACCATGTTGCAGCAAACTTGATATTTTTTGCTGAAAAGTTATTTATAAACTCTGTTAGAAATAAGAATCAAATGTTCCTTTACTTTTCAGCTGGTAAACAAATATTCTCTTTTCTGAAAATATGTTAATTAATGCCTAAACTTTCTTTACTTTCTGTTCTTAAAGTAATTTTATAATGTTATAAGCATATATATCTGGTTGAATTATTACGTTTATTAGTTAATTACTCTGTTTATTTTATTTGTGTCTTCTGGTATGATCATACGAGTATTTTAGCTCTTCTTTTACATAAAAGTTTGAAAGTTTTTATTGCTCTAGTTCAGTGGCGGAGCTAGGAATTGAATTTAGGGCGGCGAACGATTATAGCATAAGGTGTACTACAAAAAAATTCAAAAAATTTAACTAAAAACTTCGTAAATTTCATGTGTCAGAGGGCCGACCGCCCATGGTAGCCCCCTAGCTCCACCACTGCTCTAGTTTAATTCTATATATTCAATAGAAAAATTTATTGTGACAAATTTGATGACGAATATCAACATATTATTCTTTTATCTTATGTTAAATCGTAACCGCCCATTTACAAAATAAGCCAAAATCACATACCATTGACAATCTTTATCCTACGAGTAATTGGGGAAGATAACTAAACAATTAACGTTGTGCCATTTTCGCGAATTCCTTATTTTATAGTTTGTGTTAGAATACGTCTTGAAACAGTTAAGTCTCCTTTAAAACGACCCAATACGAGTTTGGTGCCCGGTCAGCGAGTCAGAATCCAGGGACAACTGGAACCCGGTTAACCATGTATAGCTGATTAGACTTGAAACATTTGCTTTTAAATGATTAATAATTAATACAGTAAATAATACTACCTCCATTCAACTCCACATGATAGGTTTCTATTTTTGACACTATTCACAAGTCGGAAGAATCTTTCAATTTCCGGCTAATGCATAAAAGAAAATATATTCATGTGGGATCTTTTTTGATTCGTCTTTAAGAGTATATTAAAAATATCTAACTTGTATAATTTTTGCAAATACGTAGCGAACTATATTTACGATACAAAACGCGCGTTGGCAAACGTGAAAAAAGATAAGTGTAGTGTGGAGTTGAATGGAGGGAGTATTCTGTAGTATTGTCAGGAGAAATTATGTTTTCCACGTAGCATAAGATTTAAGAAATCAAAAGAAATAATAATCCACTACGATAATGTGGAGTGGGAATCTAATTCAGGTTAGGTTAATGTTAATCTTTTTCTAAGAATCTTACATAGTTTAAGAGTTAAGAACTTAATTTAGTGATAATCCTTGTCACGATACCATGGCTCTAGTATATGACTACGATCCTTGACACACTTAATTACGCTTACGATAAGTCTCTTTTAAGACGATAATATATATCTTAAAATAAAAATATGTTAGATATACTCCCAAACAAACAAGATGGGCTATTTATTACGGAGTACTAGGTAACTTCATACTTTTATTACAGAGTATCAAATATTTAACGAAGATTTTGAAAATGTAATGAGACCGATTGAACAAAAGACTTACTTATACGACCATACATATAAACTTAAGAGTAAATCTTACTTAAGACGGGCATCATCCATCTTGAATTTAAGACAGTTCAAATATTACCATATTGTGATAATAAAGAGAAAACGTTTTGTATTTTCCAGACAATACGTGGGTGTTTTAATATGTATTTAACCCGTCTTAAATGAGAATTTGTGTAAATCTAATGAGCAGTAACTATTTGAAAATTGACTTTGCTATAATTAAACAAAAATAATGTTGTTTAGTTAAGAGTAAAGTATAATTAAGGTGTTACAGACAAGTAGTAGCATGTAGTTACCCAGGAAATAAGGAAGACCAAGAAAAGATAGACAGAGAGTTGGTTACCAAACTCTGTCGTGTGTTTAATTTTGTCTCACATCTTTATCTCCTTTTGATTTGGCTTCATTTTTTGACTTTTAACTACAAAAGTCTTGGTAAAATTACGGTGGATAATGATATGTTGAATTATGCTACTTCTCATTATTATCCTTATTAATGATTAATGATTAATGATTATTATATAATTCTTACTTTATAATTATCAATTATGGTATTTAAATTACACTAGTTTTAAACTCGTGCAGAAAATGTACGGGTTGTAATTAATAAAAGCCGTTATTATTTGATATATGATTATACTTAATTTTTGTTTATTTTTATCGTGAAACAAACAACTTGAATGTATTCAAGTAACACAAATTCTCATTTGTGACGGACACTATCCGTCGCAAGCTTAAGACGGATACCATATTCTCTCACAAAATACCCATCAAGGGTGAGTGGAGATGCACATGGGGGGTGCCTACCTTGTCCCCTCTACCCATTTCCTCTCACAAAATACCCGTCGCAAGATCCGATCCGTCGCAAGCAAGACCTACTGTTCAAGTAAAATATAAGTATATGTATATAAGTAGTGTGTTTTTATAAGATAAATTTTAAATTCACGATCAATTAAAAAATCAATAAAAAGTTAATATATTTTATTAATATAACATGATTTTAATACATTCAAACCAATATAATAATTTAAACCAATAATATGAACAAAGAAATATCTTATATCAACGGGAATGCAAATAACTATATGTTCTCAGAAAATATGTCTTGCCCTTTAATGTTTAGAGCCCAAAATTTTTAAACATAATATGATTTCTTACGGAGTATACACTATATATTTTGAAACTGATACTATGATTTTTGTATTAGAAAATCATATTAGTAATTTGTATGTAATTGTAATATGTAAATTTTGTAGTGTAAATTTTAATTCTAGAGAATGTAATAATTTGTGTTTATAATATCTTTTTACGAATGTAAAAATGGGATTATATAATGATATAAAACTATGTTATTATTTATTAAATGTTATGTTAATAAAATATAGTGTAAAGAGTATATAATAATGAATGAATGAGAGAGATTAATTAATTCTAAGCATAAACATGGGGGGTCCCACATTACTACAAATTTGATAAATCCTTTTATTTCATCGACCAATAAGAACGCTTTAAAAGTTTGGGGTTTAGTATATAGTAGATGCGAGAGAATTTCTCGAAGGTAATATCGAAATCAGCTGAATTCGGTAATTTTATTTCCAACACAGCCCCGATATGCCATGTGCTGAAACACCACTTTGTTAGATAATGGAGGCTGTCAAGATTTGAACTCGTGACTATGACTCTAATACCATAATAAATGAATCATTTCAACCAAAATCTGAAATTGATGGTTGAGGTCCAATTATTATATTTATATCATATTATTTTGCATTCATACTTATATGCAGCAATTATAAATCCTAAATATTTCTACACAATACAAGAAGTGGATTTTAAAATATACACCTATGTATATATATAAGAGAGCGATAATAAATAAAACTTAGTAATATGTGATAGCGCAATCTCATTCTCCAATTACGAAATGCTTATGAAAGTCAAAATGTCTTGAAAACTGTAGTATTCGAATCTTGAGGTTGTCTTTTGATTGGATGAACCGGTAGTTTAAAGTTTTAAGCTAATATGCGGCTAATGTGTAGGAAATTCATCTACATTTATGGGACAGCTATAATAATAATAAATAATCAATAATAAATAATTAAATAATAATAATAATAATAATAATAATAATAATAATAATAAAGATGTTTTACATTTTGCTGTTGAATTTTGAGGGTACTTTATTGACTTTGGAAGCATCTCTATCGGTGGATTAATGAGATCGAGCAATGTATGTTGTGTTGGACTGACAATCTGACATTGCTTTGAGATACATGGAGTAGTGCTTTAACGACCGAGTTTTATTTGTGATGGGGAGATCCGTTGCAAGTATAAGTCATTTTTACAAACTCATAACTACATATCGTATGAGTGTATTGTTGTCATGGAGTGGAAATTGTTTTATACTTGGTACAACAATTGATCAAATAGTAACCATGGTACTATAGGTATAGGTGGGAGGAATTTACAATCCTTATTTTAAAATTTAACACAATTTTGAACAATTTGATGAAACAAAATCAGCTAATGAATTAATCAGTGTAAGGTCGTGATAAGTTCTCATACGGCGGTTCTTAAGAGTGAATGATAATAAGGGAGTTAGAATTTAGAGTGCTTTAGAGTTTAGACTATTGACTTCGTGTGTAAAATATTCGATATTCAGTTTGATTCAATAATAGCTTGATGACAGTAACTTTTACACTATAATATGAAAATTAAGTGGGGTTCACCTCACCACTCCTTCTAGAATAACTAATTTCTCCACTATAATTTAATTCACATATTCTCATTTAAGATGGTATTATCCGTCTTAAGTTTAAAGCGGGTGAAATACATCGTAAATCAGTCCACTTGTTGGCTTGTTGCCTTAAAAATATCAAAAATTTCATTTTTATTATCACCATGTGATAATTTTTTATCCATTTTAATTAAAGTTAATACGAATAATGCACGTTTCAAACAAAATTTAGAGGTTACGACAGGTCGGTTCGTGACCAACGAGAATTCGTGGAGTTCAGAATGTGAATTTAGCAATTATGTAGCAGAAATAGTCTAAATGTTCATGTGAGTTGGTGTCAATAATCTCAAGTAAAGTGATTGTAACACAATCGGCGGATGACTGTGAAAGAATGTTACAGTAATTGGGAGATTGTCAATCTTGTCATTTGTCAAACCCTTTCCTAGCGACTTCCAAAGCATGGTCTGAGAGTTAAAGAGGTTAAGACCATCCCCAAGCAAGGTCATGAGGGAGGTCATGACCTTGTTGGGTCACTTTAAACACAAATTAACACCATAATTAGCATGACCTTTGGTGACCCATGACCTCTTGAAGGTCATCCCATGACCTCAAGGAGGTCACCACATGACTTTGGTGACCTTGTAGGTGGCACTTTGTGATTGGTTGTTTGGTTTGAGTAGGGTAGAGAATGTGGGAAGTTAAATGATTGAAAAGGTTGGAAAGTGAAAAATGATTGGATTAGTGACCTAGGTCATGACTTTCTGCTTGGGAGGGTGTAAATGGGTCAAGTTAGTTATGGGGTGATTAAGATTAAAAATGGATGGTGACCTAGTTAGTGTGACTCTTGCTTGGGGATGGTCTAACATACTTCACTAAGTTAGAAGCATTGCTGGCTTCTACCCATGTCGATGTACATTAATTGGGTTGGTAATTGTAGGTCCAATATCAAAAATAAAGTCTATACTTAAGCAACCAATCATTTTTCATCTTTCATTCTCTCCAAATCTCCAATAGCAATGGACCAATGGTCACAACTCACAATAGATAAAAGAGTTGGTCTCACTTCTGTAGTTGTGTATGACATATATGTCATAAACTTTTGACGGGTCGAATCCCTCTTATAATGAGGTAAGTGGAAGAGTAAGTGGGGATTTAGTGGATTCTCACTTGTTCTCTCACTTGCCTCCTTGTGAGAGGGAATCCGACCCATCATAAATGAGCATTTGTGATAGATAGAAACCTTGAGCATGATATTTGTATAGCACAAAACAGATATCATCTAGTTTAGTTAGTAAAATTTTAAGATGAAATATTCATGACCTGAAGTCAAATTCGGTTAGCATTATAATAGCTTTTAAACCTCTGTTTACGCCAAAAACAACAATATATCACTAAATCGTTATGAAGTAAACTGACAATCTCAACTTAATTGCGAATTTTATCAAGATCCGCGTATTCAGATAAAATCAATCAAAGTGGTCCCAAAATCAAACCATCCTTAATATGAGGCCACAAAATACTTCGTAGAACGTTTCTAAACTATTAAGACAAGATAAAACCATCTTCGAAAAAAGTTTCATAGGTTTTGTTTGGTAAAATTAGCTAAAAATGTAATTGAAACCTGTCAAGATAGTTGACACTTGAAAATGTAACCGATAAGGTGGCAGAAAATTAAGACTTGATAAAGATTATACAAAAAATGTTTGTTAAACAAGCTGAAAAGATGACTCATTTTAGGTGAAATGACGTGGAAGATATAATAATTATTTAATATTATAGATATATTAAATGGGTAAAAAGAAATATAATACGAGATCAGGAATCTTATATCTTAAATGCTATTTTATGTATCATTTTATTTCAGGTAACGAATTTGGTTAAATGAGCTATTTGTCAAACATTTGTAAGCAAATAAAGTAACTGAAAATTTGGTCAAATAAGCTATTTAAAAATGTTACTTGTTCTAGTTAGGGCTGGTCAAACCAACGAGCCGGGTTGTGGGGGGTGGGCGACGGAGGGTTAGGTGAGGGGGGGCCGGTGGGTCGAGCCGGGTTTGGGTCAGGCATGGTGAGGGGGGTCCGGAACCGGCCCGGGTTGGTGGCGGGTCGGGCCGGACTGACCCGTCTCTTTGACCATCCCTAGTTCTAGTATGTACTGTACCTTGTGTGTATTTCTAGAAAAATTCTTGTGTCCTCTCGGAGGATGGTCCTTCTTACACCTGAAGGAGAAAGAAATTACAAAATATTATAATATCTTGGGGGTAAGGAAGACCGTATTCCCGAAAGACACAAAAATACATTATGCTCTATGGAATATTTTCACCAATCCATTCAACATAAAAACATTGTAATTAATGCATTTTATGGACTACTATTTTCATCTTTTTTTCATATTTCCAAGACATTTCTCACCTCTCAAACTATCAAAACAATGATAAGTAGAAATAGAAAGAAAAAGCTTTCCCTTTATTTAGCAATAAATAACAAGGAATCCCCCAACCTACAACTAGAAGAGAACAAGTGCCCACTTGTGCATGACTCACGTTAAAACTCTACCTACCTACCAAATCACCTCCTATTTTAACATTTTTCTTTAAAATAACTTAAAAATACTACTAAAATAATCACTAAAATTAAGTAATTAACCTTAATTAATTAACTAAATCTCCTTCATACCAACTTGGTCAAATCCCTTCTCTACCTCTCTCTTCACCCTTCCTAGATCTAGTCTATTGGTTTACCCTCCATTTTCTCCCCCTTTCCTCTTTTTCTCTTCCCCACATATATATATATATATATAATCTTCCTACCTTTCTCTCCTTTAGTACTCAAAGACAAAACAACCATTCAAAAATCATAACTTAAGTGTAATAATAATTAACTAAATTATTAACCCCTTTAAATGGGACGCTCTCCTTGTTGTGAAAAGGCTCACACCAACAAAGGTGCTTGGACCAAAGATGAAGACCAACGTCTTATTGATTATATTCGCGCTCATGGCGAAGGCTGTTGGCGGTCTCTTCCCAAATCCGCTGGTTTGTTTTCTTGGATTTCGCGGGATTTGGGTTAATTTAGCTCTGATACCGTAATAGGAACTTGTATGACTGACCGGTTAATGTATTGGTTATTTTGGTGCAGGTCTATTGAGGTGCGGTAAAAGTTGTAGGTTACGGTGGATTAATTACCTACGTCCTGACCTTAAACGTGGTAATTTTACTGAAGAAGAAGATGAGCTCATCATCAAACTTCATAGCGTTCTTGGTAACAAGTAAGTAAAATAATACAGAGGAATTTGTTTTTAACTAATTGCCTTATTAGTATAACTAACTAATTTATATTTATATTCTACTTAATCTTTGCTAATTCCGTTTTAGTCTAATCATTTGTTTATTTATTTATATTTATTTAGTTAAGTAAACAAATAGTAAGAATGAAAAATTGGAAATAGAATCTAATTAGTCTTTTTATTATCACTTCAAATGAATTTCATAAATTTGGTTAAAAAGTTGTCACTTTTGGATAATTTACAAATTACAATAATGAAATACCACGAATTTTTGGTCGTTTTAAACTTAAGACGGACAAATAACATATATTTTGCGGAGATAAGACAGAAACAAAATGCTTAAATATTAACAAGAGATTTGTCTTATATGCAAGTTAAATTTTGTTCGAACCATTTTATCTTAAGACGGATATATTAAGTCGACATTTAAAACTTCCACCATGTAATTTAGGTTCTAACTCCCTCATTCTATTTAGGTGGTCCCTAATAGCGGGAAGATTACCAGGAAGAACAGATAACGAGATAAAGAATTACTGGAACACGCACATCAAGCTGAAACTAATCAGTCGAGGGGTGGACCCACAAACCCACCGTCCCATGTCTGCCGCCGCATCGACCGCCGTGAAAACCACCACAACCGCTGCCGCGGTAATTCCACAAACAATAGACTTCAAAAAAAGTTACCCTGAATTAATAACCGCCAAGGTAAAAAGTGAATCCAATGAAGGTGGTGGGACCTGCCACAGTGGGACCACAACAGACGACGGTCAAATGGGGTTGACCCGACCCGCGGCCCATTTCCCGGCCCATGATGTTGACCTGGAGCTGTCTATTGGGCTTAGCCCGTTTCAGGCGGAGGGTCGGAGCTCACCCACTACTGCTAGTAGTGCCGAGTCGTTCGGGTTTGGGTCTGGAACGGATGCGTTTACGACGGCCCAATTTCGAGGGGTGAAAAAGGAAGTGTGTTTGTGTTGTGAGCTAGGGTTTAAAAGTAATGAAGGACAGGGTTGTAGTAATTGTCAAATTTTTACTGCGGGTAATGGTAAAAATGAGGGTGGTTATATTAGATATGTTAGGTAGTTCATGATAATTGATATTGGGTTGGGGTAAAAAAAGAAAGGTGGAAATGGTTGGTAACTTTTTGTTTGTTTTAGGTTATGGTATAAATGCTTCAATATCTATTATCTATTCCCCCACCAAATTGTATTAAATTGGGGGACCCAAATATTTGATTTACATATTTTTATTGTAATGGAGGAAATTTGAGGAGGATAATTATATTTATATAACTTTTAGTTATCTTTTGTGTATTCGCTAAAATAATTTTCACTATCTTGTACACTTCTACGGACTATATATATTAGTTACTCGTATTTCCATAATTTCGCCGAGTTGAGCTTAGATTTGTATTGTTAGTCACAATTGACGAGTCGGTTGTTAATGGATTTACGTGTATATCCGTTATTCTGTTAGTTATGTTTCAGTTTTGATTGAATCGTCCTTTTAGGTGATATATAAAGGAATGTATAAATCAAGAGATTGGATTTGGGAACATGATTTGTAGTTAAGTTTGAAAATTAAAAAGAGGGAGATTTCGTAAAGTAATATGGACTACCGAGTAAATAAATAATTCAAAGTAATATTTCAAATTTGTTATTCAGGCCTTGTGAATTCCCGCTGTTAAAATAATCACATTTTCACTGTAGTCTCAGTTAAAAAAATTAGATAAGTGCATTGCCATACTTGAAGAGTATAAATCCAGTTTTTGTCGTTCAGGCCTTGTGACTTCCCGCTGTTAAATATACGCATTATCTTTATTGTAGTCTCAATTAAAAAAATTAGATAAGTGAATTGTCACAAGTTGAGGAATATAAATCCATTTAAGAAGATGCAAATATAACTAGTTGAAAAGAGGTAGGTAGGATATCTATTGTTGTAGTTGAAAGAAAGAAAGAGTAAACAATGTCAAAGATAACTCCTTATTTAATGGAATTTGGGTGACAAAAGGATGAAGATGTCTATGTCTCAAATAAAATAAGTGTGTATCACTTTCATAGTAATGTCATATTTTCACTGTTTTGGAAACATTCTGGTAAAACAAGCCGAAAAGAGCATTACGTATGGAGCAATGTGTACTAGTTTTTATTGGGTCTAATCTTATCTCTTTCATTGTGCAAAGCTAACATTATTGTGTCTAGTAGGTCTTGCTTGTGACAGGTCGGATCTTGCGACTGGTATTTTGTGAGAAGAAATGGGTAGAGGGAACAAGGTGGGCACCCCCCATGTGCTTCTCCACTCACCCTTGATGGGTATTTTGTGAGAGAATATGGTATCCGTCTTAAGCTTAAGACGGATACACCCGTCTTAAATGAGAATTTGTGTATTGTGTCTACTCTTTCATGTTGAGACTTTTGTGTATATCGTTTCTTTCGCCTTTTACCCCTTTCTTTTAACCGCATTTTTCTTACAATTAGAACACGGACATAATCCGTCTTAAGCTAAATACCTTTCACAAATGGAAGTGAGAGGACGAGTGGGAGGCATACTCTCTCTTTTATTTGTACTCTCACTTGTCTTTTGTGAGAAGTTTTCAGCTAAAGGCGAATTATGTACGTCTTCAACGAGATTTTGTGTTTTTTTTTTAGTCTTTTTAATACGTGAACAATCATACTTCCTCCATTCAACTCCACTCTACCACTTTCATTTTTGCACACTATTCATGAGTCGGCATCTAATTGCAATTTTCTCTCAATATATAAGTGAAAATATATTCATGTGTGATCTTGTTTGATTCGTCTTTACGAGTACATTATTAATATTCAACTTTTATAATTTTTGCAAACACGTAGCTAACGATATTTACCGCGTAAAACACGTCTCGGCAAACGTGAAATTTTTTTTTGGTAGAGTGGAGTTGAATGGAGGAAGTATTTGATATGGATTACACCACACTAAAGTACTAATTACAGTTGTAATCCCACATGAAGTGAAATTAGTATGATGAAACAATTCTTACTAGACACGTAAATCATGCGTGGTTTTACCCATTGTGAGGTTAGAGGCAAAATTCGTTGTTTGTACTTATTCCCCGTTTTTTCTTACTTAATTTCAACTCATTTCGCTTCAATTTAGTTTTAATCAGTTATGTACTTGTGTTCAGATCATCTTCATTTAGTTTAATTCAACTCCATTTAATACAATCCAGCTCGTTTCAGCCAAAAAAAGAAACAGGGCCTTCGATGCTTATCGCAATGGGATTCTCTCTAGTAATTAGAGAGGTCCAGTACTTTCTTAGTAAAAAGAGGTGGGGTAAGATGCTCATTTTAACCGTTACTGATTCCATCCTACTTTTGTTAAAACTTTTGTTAAACTTGTATTGGACAGTCCAACAATTGAAGAAAAATTTCCCTCGTGTTTACTTATTTGAAGGGCACTCGATGTAAAAGAATTATTCATCATTGTTATTGACGAATGGTGATTGACATCTAGCTTTTTCTTTTTTTTTTAAAAGAAAAATATTAAGATAGAAAATAAGTTATACTCCCTATTAAATTATGTGTTATTACATTCCAATATATGTTCCATATATAAAGATTTTAGCTATTTGTTTGAAAAAAATACATGGCCATGAATTACAATTCCTACTTATGTTTCAATTGATTGAATAATTAACATTTTATTACTCCAATTCAATTACTCATTCAACTTTTATTTATTTACAAGCTATTTAATTATGTACTTTAAAGTTGATTTTATTGTTAGAACTTAGTTGATCTTACACAACATGAGTTAATGACAAATATAAAAATCGAATTTCACCTAACAAAATGACACTAGATCGACATGGAGTGTAGTACTTTGAGCATAATTATTAGGTTAATTAACAAATATAGTAATAGTCGCCTAATAATTTTGAAAGAACAAAAATGTAAACGAGAAATATAGCCAGAGGGGTCCAGCCAATCTCGATCATAACTGTCTGAAAAGTACGTACCAAACTTCCTCTTTTATTACTTTCTAACTTGTGAGTTGTGACCTGCCCACATGCATCACCATTGTGCGTCAACCTAACTTTATACCTTCCTATCTAGTTATACACAAATTCATGAGCGAGGGCCCAGTCACAAGCTTAAGACGGGTCAAGCTTTTCTCACAGAGAACAAGTGAGGGCTTAATTTATCGCTTACTTGCCCCTCACTTGCTCTTTATGAGAGAGGTTTGACCCGTTTTAAACTTACGACGAGTCGTTCCGTCGCAAAGAAGACTTGTTGCTAGTTAAATTCTCATTTATCATATGATAATCTAATTTCCTATATGATTACGTGTCATTTATGTTTAATTTACTTTATTTTTGGTGCTATTAATGGAGATTACAAATGGAGGATTAGAGGGACATTTGTAGTTATCCTAGCGGGTCAATCCAACCCGGTCCAACGACTCAATTGCGAGAGACATGGCCCGCTTGAATTGACTCATGTCTTAATGTGCTGATGAGCTGAGAGCCGAGCCGATTTAGTGTTGTTTCCTATTTCGGCGCCCTCCGCCTGCTAAGAAGACGAGAATGAGTCAAGCCGACAGATTAGGTCTGACCTGACTTAACCTAGCTATGCTTCGTTTCAAGGTCAGGAATGAGCCAAATCGGCCTGACCCAACTCGCCCTCCACCTGGACCGATAACAGGTCATGTTGGTCAACCCAAGCAAACCTTTGGGTTGGCTTTAGTGAGCATGTATCACCTCAATTAAGAGTATATTAGTTAGCTGAATGTAAAAAGGTTATCGTTGATAGGTAAATAATACATTTTGTTTTTAGACGGTCTAAAACTAATATTACATCGAGAATTTCATCATGACACTAAATTGTTGATATTAAACTATTACCTGAGCTTTAACATAAATTTAAGATGATAATTAGTGTTTAGTTTAGGAATTTCCTCCTATTTCTTCAATTAGCTCCAATGATCCACTTTTCTCCTTACAAAAAGTGGACCAATATAGCTAATTTAATAAAATATATTTGGGTAATAGGTAAAAAATCAAATAAAAATGAGAAGAAAATAATATGTTGGCTATAAATGCCATGTGCTAAAGTAGGTGATAGTTAGGCCATTAGAACAATAAACAAAACCTAATTAATTTATAGTTAGATGAAGGTACCTTAATGGTAAAGGGAAGAGAGAGGGAAGAAGAGGAAAGAAAAAATCATGTGAGATGTTTGGAGGGTAGGTAACCAAACCAAATCACCCTCTTTGGATAAAACAAAGGGAAGAAATAATAAGGATAACATAGAGAGTTCAGAGTTGGTTAGTTATAAGATGGTGGGACATGAAAAGTGATTGACAAGCAAAAAGGGTAAGGATGTCATGTGGAGGTTTAGTTAGTGTAGAATGGGATTCCTTCGACTAATTGTGAATGGGATCTTCTTAGTGTTCTCACCATCCAAACTCCAATAATAACAACACAAATATTCGTTTAAAGTATTATTAATCTTAATCTTAAAACAGGTCAATTATATAATAAATCTCATCACTTATTACATAGGAATTACAAAAAGTTTTGTTTTTATTACTACAATGT
Organism: Heliosperma pusillum; assembly: GCA_022085475.1. Classification (NCBI taxonomy): domain Eukaryota; kingdom Viridiplantae; phylum Streptophyta; class Magnoliopsida; order Caryophyllales; family Caryophyllaceae; genus Heliosperma; species Heliosperma pusillum. Next base: position 27,554 of record JAIUZE010045384.1, on the reverse strand, counting down.
GATACAAAGTACTCCCCCCGACCCACACAAATGGTAACATGGTGGAAAATTGAGTATTTAAGAAAATGTGGAAAAAGGAGGGTAAAAAGGGAAAAAGTAGGTGGGACATGTAATAGTGGGTTTAATAGTGGGGTTGATAGGTGGGCCATGTAATGGTATTTTGTGTAAATATCAAATGCGAATAAGGATAACATAGTAATGTTGTGGGCCAAATAAGGTATGTTACCAACTTACCATTGGTGTGGATCGTCCATTTATGATAAGTGTTACCATTGGTCTGGATCGGAGAGAGTTGTATTTAACTTTTATTAAGCTTAAAACGGATAATATTTGTGTAGTTAAGCAAAACTTACTATAATAATAATAATAATAGTTACCAAAGAAAAAAAAACACAAATAAGAATGCTTTTTTTTAGGAAATGGGGGAATGTCCGAAGCAACCACAATCTAGCTACACAAGTAACCATATTAATATGATAGTTAATTAATCATCAATTTCTTAATTTCGTAATTAGATAATCTCGAGTTTCTAGCTATGAATTTCTTTATAAATAACGGTAATATTGGTGATTTGTAAGAATTATTTTCATTGATTTGGAATTAAACGCATATTCTAACTAATTTAAAAATTTAACGTTGCCTCTAACTTAATCGATCATATTGAGTTGTATTTATACGAAGTACTCCGTATAACTTAATTTTCCATGTTAAGCTTTCAATATATTTTGAGTAAACTAGAATAATTGTTATAAAAAAAATGTTTATTATTAAGTCGAACATTCAAATCACCTTGATGAAAAAAAAAACTACTCACAAATGTTCATAAAATTTCTTAATAAAATGATCTTCCGCACTTATGTTTTTTGAAGTCAAATTGAAGTTATCTAATATTTAACATTTGTTATTCAAAATCTTCATAAAAATAATATTATTACCAAAAAAACAAAATATGCAATGCAAAAACTATGGTTAAACTAGTGCATCAAGACCACATAAAAAGGGAAGATCATTACTCCGTATAAAGGGGAGGAAGTATAAGACAATTCTACACAATACTTCGTATTTGTTTATATTTTCATAAAATTGATCAAAATATTTTCAAAAGCACTCCTCCGTCTTTCAAATTTTCAATTTAGGCTCATTTGCTTCTCTTTGTGAGAAATTTTTTAAAAGTGACACTTTGAGAAAATAGCTATGTTCGTATTTGAGCTATGATTTGACCCGATTTCAAGAGTACCCATAAACTTGATGAAATGGAACCCCGTAAAAGAAATTTTTGGATATGTCTGTTATGGTATCAAATCGATCTTATGATTTCAACCATCAACTTAAAATTTTGGTTGAAATAATTTTTTGACATAATATCACGTATCAGAGCTAACGTACGTGACTAAAAGGTCACGGATTAGAATTCTCACCATATTTAAGTTCAGGTTGGTCTTCTCAAATATTATTTGTTGACACGTAATTTTATTTGTTTTGACTATTGACAAGTTTATTGATATGCATCACATGGACATCAAGAGCCGTCTAAATACCATTTATTTTGATCACCACAATTTCTTTAGATAGAAACTATTTTCAATAGTCAACTTTTCATACTACTAACAAATACTTCAATGAAACAGGATTCATCATTTGGCCCGTCTATGCATATAAAGGTCACATACTGAGGAGTATAAGATTAAATGTTCACTATCAAATACAAAAGAAAAAAAAAACTATAAAATATCTCAGGTATAACATTAGCAATATTTGTTTGTTTATTCTTCTTATTATTATTATTCTAAATTTTAATCCTACATGACTAGTTGACGTCATAGTGATTAGTGGTTAGTGACAGAGTGAATAAATCAAAGTGACTTGAGTGTAGTGGAGCGTGAGAGTGCCTCAAGTGTTGCAATGACAAAAAATTAAGAGGTCCCGGGTTTGACTCCCTACACGGGAGTGCCGCGGTTACCTGTCATTAAAGGTTTGTGATTACCTGCAATCAAGGGTTACCTTGATGACTTATTTGATCCCCGGGCTTACAGGGTGCTCGGGTGTTCCCGGGGTCAACAAACTGAGCGAATACATTGGTCATCGAATAATAGGAAATATAAACGTCCTACTATTTAGGATTATGTTACAATTAAACTAGTGTAAAAAAGCTCCAAATCCATTATCGGCAATTAAGACAGACAGTTGTCCTCGCTGAATATTGATTAAAAAAAAGGAACGTTTTCATCAAAGTTTTCTAATTTATTATAAGTACATTACTAATTTGTCTTCGCTAATTTTTTCAAATTCTTCTACCAATGTTAAATCCTTATTCCGCCACTAAATCGATGAAAATAAAAATAAAATCAAGATTATTATATATTATGATGATGACAGGGGTAGTTGGTAGCTTTGGTAGTCTCTAAGAGTGTACCTAATTTTGGCCTGTTGTTATCTATTAATTGTTTGGGTCGTAGCATTTTGTTGTTTTCATGCATTATGTCCATATCACTCTTCATTTATTGGCCTTTCATTATACGGTAGAATTGTGTATTATTGGTCCAATCTATCATGAATGTACGAAATCTTAAATCATTTTAAAAGTATCTAATTATTATGATACATTGATCAAATAAGATAAACCTTCAATTTTGAATTCCAGGCAATACCATGTTACTCTTACCTACTTTGATTTGTTTGGCCCCTTGCTTAATTAGTAAATCTAATATAATAACGGTTTAAATTATACAATCCCTCTCACTGATTACTGCCACTATTTATTACAAGTTGAAAATGTAGTGCAGGTGGGGTATTCATTTGCCCTCCACTTACAATGTCACTTGCATATCATGAGAGGGACACTATCCGTTTTCAACTTGTGATGGATAATGTCCGTCTCCATTGAAAATTTGTGTAACATTACCCATTGTCAATAAGGTGAGGTCAAGAATTATAAAGTGGGACTTCTGTCTCTATGTTTTTATTAATATCGAAATTTTGTCTGCTTTTTTAGTAAAAATTGAGTAATATCTGAGTGAGGAGTCCAAATTTTTATACAATTTCAGATATACAAATTATATATAGAACAAATGTTTTACTAGTCGTATAACTTAGTTAATCAGTCACCATATGCTAGTTTCAAATTTTTAATAAACAACTTTCACACTATTTCATTTATTAACTCTTAACACAATTTGGAAAAAAATTAATGCATATACTTATATATTGAGAGGATAAAAAAAAAACTTGCATTTTTAAATATTGGCTGAAATATTTATTCCCTTTCACACGACTAAAGAACATATATTAAAACGTTTTATATATTACACGCTAGTCTACTTACTATGTCACTTGATGATGGTGGTTAGACAAAACATCATACAATGAGCTCAAGTTAGCTAATCAATTAACCCTATTTAATACGGCCTAATAAAACAACAAATTAGACTAAAACAGCTAAATAAACTAAAACAAGTTGACTATAGGAAAATGAAAATTTAATATGATATAATCCTTTGAATGATACTTGTATTTAAATTTCTTGAGGTGTCGATTAGGGGTACTTCTACTGACAATGTACTATAGAAAATTTAACAACCCCTGTAAGTATGATTTTTTTTATTCAAAAGAGTTATAAATCAGATTTCTAATCACTTTTATAAGAGACGAGAACTTTTACCGCTCATGCTGACTAACTTTTACTGATGATGTTGCTTAATATTAGTGGGAACTCATCCCTATTACAACATGACTCATACTATTTCAGTGTGTTATACATATATACGTTCTATATATCTATATTTTATCGTAATCATAATCATAATCATAAGTAGTTTTTGTGCGAATGAATTACGAGGGCACTTTTGATTGGCAAAACAATTCAATAACCTTATAAATTTGGTTAAGATAGCTATATAAGATCTAGCATCTTAATCTTATTGCTAAAACAACTCATTGCTTATTTATTTGCATGGGGGATTCGAACAGATGTACATCTTTGAATGCGACCAAGTTTGACAACTCGACGAATAGTTACATACAAATTGTGGAAGGATTCTTTTATAATAGCAAAATTAATTAATCAATTAATTAATAGAGAATGTTTTGAAATTAGGGTTCCAAGCCCAAACATGCATTATACACAAATAATTATATTGACGTTATGCAATTATACCCATCACATGTTATCCAGCTTCCTTGTAGCTACAGGTTGCGAGTCCATTTTTTAATTGAGGATATCAGTTAAGAATAAATTATAAATTAATTAAACAATAATGTTTCTTTTTAATTACACCCCCCTTCGGAAAAAACGACCTATATATAGTACACAGGCCGAAAATACTACGATTAACATGTCGAAAACAAAATTCTACGCGCTCCGTTTTTATCATACGTTTGTCTTTGAATAAAATTATACTTCACAAGTAATAAAAAAAGGTAAATAAATAAACGAGACATAAACAGTAGGAGTAGTATTTATTAGACTTATGTTTGACAACACCAGTTGGAGTATTATATCACTAGTTCACTAGTTGTACGAACAACTGATTTATGTTTCTGAATTTTGTTTTAATGTTTTTGAGTTATTGTAATGTTTTGGAGTATTAACTAGTTATGTTGCCCGTGAAAATCACGGGACTTTTTTTGTACGTGACATTTGTGGAGGAAATCGTAGGTACCCTTCGTAATTAGCTTGAATCGATCATTCACTTTGTATTAGTGCTAAACATCTTAAGCAACGTCGATGTGAAGTCCATAAGCTTATATTAATGATCGTGAAAAAGAAATTTAGTCTTTTACTTGTATGTATACGATATCGTACATAAAAAAAAGTGAAAAAAAACTCCTTATCAAGCTCAATCATAGACCATAGTCAGTCTCAAATATAGATTTTTAAGATTTTTTTTATACCTATTGACAGTAACACTACATCAGACTCTTTCATTATTGCATCAGAGATATACATAATTAGAATCAATCCCACCATAGCACATAGTAACTTCTAAAAAAAAATAGTGTAGTTGTTGTCACTTACCATATTTTATACGTGGATATGAAAGTCTATGTTGTCCTTCTAAAATGCAAATCAAATATTCCAAATGTACATATTTATTATCATACCAAAACAAAACAAATAAGCATTAAATACAAAAATGAGATAATGAGATGAAGACTGCACAAGAGAAAAACTAAAAAACTAATAGCGTAAAAAAAATTATAAATATACTACGTACTTGTCAATTGTTGGCATGAGACACAAGTTATCATCCAAGGATAGCAAGAAAAGTTGAATTTGGAGTGTCTTGAAAAGTATAAAAAATGTGTCGTAAATAAGAACTTGTAAAATAAGTTAGGTTAAAGGGAGATGAAAAGAGTTTTTAATTGCAAAGTAATAATAATGGAGTGAAAACAATTTAGTAAACAAATAAAGCAGTCAAAATGAGAGAGATGATAGGGCTTGAAATTCCTTATAATTATTTATAAGGTGATAATTACAAAGAGTTGGTAATGAAGATGTAATAATAGGTATCAATTGAGATATTTAATTTCAATTTTTTTTATTGTGTCAAGGTATACAAAAAGGCAAGAGAAATTAAAAGTGCATCATTACATAAGTTTCTCATTATTTTTTATTAATTATAGAGGTTATGTGACAAGAAAATGAGAGGTGACACGTGTCACTTCAATGGAAGCTCAACAAGATTCTTTATATTATTGTAAGATTAATGTGAAACTCTTGAGCTTGTTCACGTAAATATCGAGCTCGTAAACCTACTTTAATTAACAAATAAATTTCAGTCAATTGTATTATAACCGGATGTATAATCCCTTCTTCTATTTTATTACTCCCTCTATTTCGGTTAATAGTTTAGATCAACATTATTTTTCATTCACAAAATAAAGCAAACGTAAATATAGATTTAAAACTCTCTCCTATTACTCGGTATATATCCTTTTTCAATGGGCTTTCCTAAGTACGTCCACACATTCAAAAAATATGAGTCTCGTATATTTTTCTGGTCAGTGGACTAAGCCCAAAACAGACTTTGCCATAAGAAAGAATTACTCTGTTTCGTCCAAGTTTGTTTGGGCTAGTCCACTGACAAGTATTAATATGAGCATATGGGCTTTGAATTTGGCACAAACTCATTACGTCGCGTTTCGAATTCATGATTAGGAATTATATTTTTGAAGAAAAAGAATGATACCATGTAGAATATGAAAAAATAAAGGTTATTACGTAGAATATCTAACGAGTTCCAAAAATACATGATAAGAAGTCGTATAAGGAAACATTTTATGATTCCTTCGCTAAAATGGTAAACTTGAGTATATCTTTTTATTTCTTATGATTAAATCTTAAAATATATATTTCCTTAAATGTTTTCTAATCGTCTGCTCTTAGGGTGTGTAATTATAAAAACATAGTAAAAACCGGAAAAAAAAAACACTCCATATAATGATAGTCACTTGATTTTAAAATAACCTAATTGAATATAAACAATTATTTTGGCATAATTTTAAATTAGATTATTATATTATATATATGACAATTTGCAAAGTGAGTATCACCTAAACCATGAGATTTATAGCATAGAATTGTATAGATGACATTTTAACACTAAATTTAGTTTGTAAATCTTAAGGCCAAGTCTTTAAGTTGATAATTAACCACATAATCTCCATAATTTTATCTACTAATTTTTAACCTCTTAATTCCCATCTAATTATTGCAACCTCAATTTATAACAAAAAAACTCATAAACTCACTTATTAACCAAAATCAAACATAAAGAGCTAAAAAAAATAGAAATCAAACAAAAAGAAGTAAATTTCACCAATAAAGATTTTAAGTCTTATTAACGACGATTAATTACATAAACAATTAATTACGCGGTAAAAAATGGCAGATAAAGCAGCTGGGGCTGGTGGTGAAAAAAGGCCACCAGGTAAACAACCAGGTGAAATTTTACATCAAAGGAAGAATTTACCATTTTGCCCTTTGAGAATGGCTATTGGAGGTGCAGTGGTGGCTGCTACCCTTGGTTATCTTGTGTTGTATACTAAGAAGAAGCCGGAATCTAGCGCCATGGACGTCGCTAAAGTCGCTACCGGTGTTGCTGGTCCCGAACACACTCATCCTCCTAAGCAATCAAAGAGGTCTTAGTCATGTAATGTAGACGACATTGTTGATTAATATATCTTACATTCGAGTTCTCACTAGCTCGACTCTTAAGCAATTAAGCTTGTATTGTATTAGTATTGCGTCTCGGAAAAAAAAAAAAAAAAAAAAACTAATCCTCCTACGTAGCATCCCCCTTACTACTAAACCCGGCCTATTGTCGTTGTTGCGGAAATATTAGCATGTTTTTTAGTTTTGATTTGAAATACCTACTCGTATTTTTATTTAATTCTATTTACTAATGTGTTAAGAACTCTTTTTTTATGTTCACAATTTGAACAAATAGGCTTGGTTATAAACAATCACCTTTAATAATATAATTTTCTTTGTTGATCGTCCATATATAATTCAAATTAAAATCCATCGACAATGTTCAGACAATGGTGAATTAATTTAGCTGTGTGAATAATGTATAGACGTTACAACGAATTCTAAAGACTCGATAAATCGACTCAAATTATTTACAGCCTTATTTTGATTATATTAGATGGAGCAATGTTTGTCAAAGGTTACAACAAAGAAATTATTTCACACATCAACTTTAAAACTTTGATCTAATCAATTTATTAATATTGGTAAAATGAGGTAGTTCAGTATGAAAAAAAAAACTCAACAAGTTTTCAGTCAAATGTATGATAAATCTTTTATAATATTTCATTTTATTTTTTTTGCCCATTTAATTTACGATATTAAATACATAAAATGTTCATTTCTGTCATTTTACAAAAAATCAGCTACCTTTTCAGCTACTTACCAAACATTTTATACATAAATCAGCTACATTATCAGTATTTAATCTTCAGCTACATTTTCATATTCCAGTTAGATTTTCAGTTTTCAGGTACATTTTCGGATTTCAGTTAACTTTGCCAAAAAAAGCCTTCACAATAACCTGGATTTTATTATCTTGGGCTAATCTTGAATCCACTAATTAAAGGCAACCCAACGTGTTATTCATCATATTAAACGAAATATTACTCGTACGAGTCGTAATGTTTCAATTTTGTTCGAAATTACACATACTAGCCTTAAGGTTTCAGTTTTTCAATCACATGTAGGGTTGCTCAATGGTGCGGGACAGCTTGGTCAACCCGCACCTCTTGGGCCACGCTTTACCAGCATGGACAGCCCATCACAGCCCGTATTACCATCGGGCTAGCCTAGTGCCGATACTTCTTTAGCCCGACCTGGTCCAACACTAAGTATAGCAAAGTCCCGACCTGGCCAACACAAACCCATATCCAGTGGGCCGAGTTTGAGCTCGACAAACATGGCCCAACACTGGCCTTGGCCCGACTCAAAGTAACTCTTTATCACCAGATTATTTTCACAATATCGATTCTTCATAAAGACATTATTTTCATAGTGCGTGGATCGGTTGATAACCCCTATCACTAAATGGATCTTCACCTGTCCTCCACTTGCCTTCTTGTAAAAGGAGATCCAACCCGTCTTTAATATAAATTTGTGATTTCTATATTATTTTTTTAATACCTTTTTCAACCCAATTAATATCTATTTTTTCTTAGTCCATCAAAAAAATCAAATAGATAGAGGAGAATGAAATAATCAAATTAACCATAACTCACAACCTAGGTAGCACGGACACTTCTCCTAACTAGTTGTCCCGTGTCGGACACCGTGTCGGACACACGGACACCTATAAACAAGGAATGTGAGATTGAAAGACTAGAAGAGATTGATTAGAAGATGAGTTTGGGTGAGAAAATTGATTAGAAGATGAGTTTGGGTGGGAAATGAGAATAAACTATAGTTAAAGTCAAATTTTATACTCAATTATTTACATTTAATATCAAATACTAATACAAAAATAAAAATTGTATGTTATTTATAACTATAAAATATATATTTTATTAAATTTAAATGTCGTGTCCTGTGTCCTAAATTTCACGAGATGCCGTATCACGTGTCCGTGTCGTGTCCGTGTCCGTGTCCGTTTTGGTGCTATCTAGCTCACAACTCACAAGGGTTCTTCTCTTTAGCAATTTCATCATTTTAGAGTTTAGACTGGGGTTTTAGACTTCCAAAAAAAAGATCAATCAATCAATCAAACAAAAGGGCAATAAATATAGCGGGATTTAACCCACAATAGAGTTTTTAGAGAGGGAAAGTGAGTGTTTTTAGAGGGAGAAAGTTGAACAAAAATGGAAGCAATAGTTGTAGATGTTGGATCCAAGTTCCTCAAAGCAGGATTTGCAATCCCTGATCAACCTCCTCCTCTCGTAATTATTCTTCCCTTTTAATTTTATCTTCACTTTTGTTTTACTCGATTATTTGTACCAAATTATGTTTAATTTTATGTATAATTTCTTGCTTAAGAATTGTTTAGGAAAAAGCCCATGTCTTTTGTTTAGTGATGATTGAATTTATACAGAAAAATTGGGTTTTGGATTGTTTGAGGGTGACATTGTGGGTAGTGGTGGAGCTAGGGGACTAGTAGGGGAGCTCGTTCCGGCTCAGAGGATGAAATTTTCGGAGTTTTTAGTTAAAATTGTTGAACTTTTTTCGAGTTTGTCTTATATTCATTACTCGTTAGCCCCCTATTTGGACATCCTGGCTCCGCCACTGTTGGTGAGTTATGTTTTCCTCTTGTGTGTGCAGTTTGGGGTATAAAGTTCCAAACTTTAGCTGTTTTTTATGAGTATTGAGAGTGAATATGGTTAGTCATCGCGGTAATGCTCAAGGGTATTGTTCAAATTATTGTTTAGTTGAACTAGAAATAAGATGTGTTTGTTTGATATGTGTAAATAGTGGATTGTTTGTTTGTATTAGGGTATGTTTGGAGGGTTTATTAGTTTTTAAGATAGGGTTATGAAGTTGGGTCTTTGATGAGTATTGAGAGTGAGTACGCTTAGTTATTGCGGTAATGCAGTTAGGTATTGTTTAAATTATTGTTTAGTTGAATTAGAAATATGATGTGTTTGTTTGATTTCTGTAAATAGTGGATTGTTTTTTTGTATTAGGGTATGTCCGAAGGGTTTATTAGCTTTTAAAATTGGGTTCTGAAGTTGGGTCTTTGATGAGTATTGAGAGTGAATATTCTTAGTTATTGCGGTAATGCAGTTAGGTATTGTTCAAATTGTTGTTTGGTTGAATTAGAAATATGATTTGTTTGTTTGATGTGTGTAAATAGTAGATTGTTTTTTTGTACCAGAGTATGTTTGAAGGTTTTATAAGCTTTTAAAATTGGGTTTTGAATTTGGTTCTATGATGATGAGGGTGAATATGCTTAATTTTCGCGGTAATGTAGTCGGGTATTGTTCAAATTATTGTTTAGGTAAATTGGAAATATAATGTGTTTGATTTGTGTAAATAGTTGATTGATTTTTTGTACTAGGGTATGTTTGGAGGGTTTATTTTTTTACATTGAGTTCTGAAGTTTGGTCATTGATGAGTACTAAGAGTGAATACGCTTAGTTGTTACGGTAATGCAGTTGCGTATTGTACAAATTATTGTCTAATTGAACTAGAAGTATTATGTGTTTGTTTAATTTGTATAAATGGTGGAGTGTTTTGTTATATCATGGTATGTTTGAAGGGTTTACAAGCTTTTTCAATTGGAATATGAAGTTGGGTTTTTGGTTAAGTCATCAAGCTTATAAGTTCTCTATGGTTTTAAGGAGTTACCTTACATGTTGAGTTGAGTGGAGAAAAACGACTAGCTTTAAGTGTAGATAACGCATAACGGATCTATTGTGAAATTATTTGTACATGATTTTAACTTTATTTTGAGTGTAAGAATCTGTTATGAAGGAGAACAGGTAAAATGCATTGGGTGTGTGACGAGATATGAAAGAGAGATTAAGCTTACCTATTCGTAAATTTGGTCTTAATGTGTGCTGTTAAGGGTCTGAAAAGGTGAATGATTTTAGAGTTAATGACTAACAACCACAACATTACCGTTGTGCCTCAGTGACTCCCCCGCAAATTCCTCAATGATTTTAGAGTTAAATGACTCAATCTTGAAAATTGCCCTGTCTTAGTATGCTACAATGGAATCACCAAGTCTCTTTTTAACAACATTGAAAATTAATTTTACGTTCATTCCCGTCTACCGATCACAGTATAGTCACAACTGTCACCATTATAACTTTATTGGAATTCACCATAACTTCTTAAATGGGATTCAGATCATGCCTACGCAAATGAAGTGTGTGCCAGAAGATGGCTCATTAGACGATGTTACAGAGGAAATCACAGTCGATCCTATTGTTCGTGGTTTTGTCAGTGATTGGGATGCTATGGAAGATATGATGCACCATCTTCTCTACACGAGCCTTGGATGGGAACTTGGTAATGAAGGCCACATATTATTTGCCGATCCACTCTTAATACCTAAGGTTGTTGCAACGCTCTTCTGTTTCTATCTTTCTTCCATAAAAATTGCTCTACGAATACAGAAGTTATTTTCCTTGGAATTTCTCTGAGTGTTTTGGCTGATTGTTGGCTGAACCCGAACTTAAAAAACTTCCTACGAGGTCATTTGCATCTAGATATTTGACACTTTTCAAAAGAGTTGCCTCTTGATACATACTCATTTCTGACTTTCTGACCAGGCTGCGAGGGAGCAATTGGCTCAACTTATGTTTGAGAAATTTAACGTGTCGGGATTCTATGCAACAGAGCAAGCTGTATTGTCTCTTTATGCAGCAGGACGTATTTCTGGTTGTACGGTTGATATTGGCCACGGCAAGATAGGTATAGTTTGTGCTATACACTCCATCTCATTTATATTTTACCCATTTCTTTTTTGGTCTACTCTAAAGTAGCTGACCCTTTCTATAACAACATTACTCCAATGTTCAATGACTCCCGCAAATTGCGGGGTAAGGGTGGGTCGGATGTACGGAGCCTTACCCTTGTGTTAGCAACACAAAGAGTGTTTCCGAATGACCCAAAGATGAAAATTGCGCAAAGAACTGCATTGGATGACCGCTACTTTCTCGTCTTCCATATGTGACAGATATTGCGCCAGTGATTGAAGGAGCTGTTCAGCATATTGCCTCGAGAAGATTTGAAATCGGGGGTGCTGATTTGACCAAGCTTCTTGCCGAGGAACTTGGAAGATCCAATCCCATGGTTAATCTCAAGCTCCAAGATGTCGAGAAAATTAAAGAGAAATATGCAATTTGTGCTGAAGATGAACTTGCGTACGAGAAAAAAACCCAAAAATCATGCCCAATTGAGCGACATACTCTACCTGATGGTCAGGTTTGTGACCGTCACTGGCCCATATGAGTTGCTTTGATTGGATATTTAAATCCTTTGCCAAGGGTTCATTTTGTTTGGGACATGTCAACCTGTTTCACCCTTGAGAGCCAGGATTTGTGTATCGTAATATAAGCAAGGATGCATGTCTTCCATCTGTCATTGTTTTAATTCACTTTATTAAGTAATTCTGCCTTGAGGTATGAAATTTGAATTTGCATTGTTTTGTAGGTAATAACTTTTGGAAAAGAAAAATATGCGGTGGGCGAGGCTTTATTTCAACCTAGTATCCTGGGTTTAGATGCTGATGGCATTGTTGAGCAACTTGTCCGATGTATATTAATGGTATCTTCGGAGAATCATCGGCAGTTGCTGGAGAGCACTGTGCTATGTGGCTGTACATCTTCCATGACCGGTAAATATTCGGGTGCCTTCACTTGTTGAGTATGATTTGCTAATTTCGATATGCCATGACTTCTTTTTTTGCTGACGTAGAGTGAATTTAGCGCTATTGACGTGCAAAGTTGCTATCAATCTTTTGAAAGAGGGTCCAGGTCCAATGTAAACATAATTTGCAGCCCGCCTGTTTTATTTTAAGCGTACTCATTTACTCATTAGCCCTCTAACTTTAAATAGTAACTAGCCCAACTAATTCTATTTGCATTAGTCTCACGATACTATAATTCTGAAATCGTCTCATATTATTATATATAGAACTGTTGGATTCTCCTAGTGCTAAAACTGTAATGTACCTCAGCTGCTATATGAATTGATGTAAAGTAGCAACGCTCAAAATCTTTTCAATCCTCCATGTATTTTATGTTTTTAACTTTGTATGAATGTAGTTGCATTACGCTTGCCTTTAGTGATCGTTTTTAGGACTATTGTTACTGGGTGGTCTTGCAGATTTTGAAAGTAGGTTTCAGAAGGAAGCGAACTTAAGCTCCTCAGCTATTCATCCTTCAGTAGTGAAGGTATTTTTTTTGGTCATGTTGTCCTAGTTTCTTCGACTTGTTACGATCAAGAAATTCAAATTATTCATCTAACAATTTTATCCTTTTTTTTGTAAATACTTGAATGACAGCCTCCTGAATACATGCCGGAGAATTTATCTCAGTTTTCAGCTTGGGTAGGCGGTGCAATACTTGCCAAAGTTGTCTTCCCACAAAACCAGCATGTAACCAAGGCAGATTATGACGAAAATGGGCCTGCTGTTGTTCACCGGAAATGTTTCTGAGAAGCTGCGTTTTGGCTTCAGTTGTCACATTACATCCATTAACTCTAACAAACCCGGCAACAATTCAGGTTCTTATTTATCAAAGAGAAAGATTGAGACGCGAGATACTGAGAGTTGTTGCATTCTCTTAAAACTGGATTTTCCCTCCTGTTTGCAGCAGTTACTAATCATTAGGGATATTAGATGGGTTTGTAAAGCTCTACTTGTTATCTTAGTAAAAGCATTCTTGTAAACTACACTGATTTTGAAATCATGGGGATGATGATGTGTTTCCTGCAGTTTGTTAATCATCCGTTATATCAGCTCCTGTTTTCGTTTTCCTTCGACCGAGTTAGAGGAAAAATGCTCTCGTTTTTCGCATCATAGCAGGAGGATGCTTTGAGCGATTTAAGCATGACAGAAGGATGACTCCTTATCAGGAGAAAAAGGATTTATATTCTATGAGGTAGTACCTCCGAGGTACAATCCACTTACTGCCTTATCAGTTAGCAATGCAATTCTCTAGACCTACTTCATTACACAAATTCTCATTGAAGACGGACTATTTCCATCTCTTCAAAAGAAGGGCCAAATGTCGTCATTTTTATGACAAATGTGACCATGTGACAAAGAACCGGTTATAGATGGTACTGGTTACATTTCGTCTTAAATGGGTCACAATTATGCCGTCTTTTTGAAAGACGAAATGTGACCGTTGCATTCATTATGGGTCATCTAGAAGGCTAGAACAGCCTTAGTTGATCTTCAACACACCGAGAATGCTGTGTGCATCAATGGGTTGACCCATTGGGTTATGGGTGTATACAAAAAGTTGTCACTAGGTTTTGGACCTGGCATCGGTGGGTGTAAAGCGAGGCTAAATCGACCCATCTGAATTCTATATATCCAAATAAACGACAAACTTGATCCACATACATATGTTTACCAAAACTACATTTACTAATTATCGACATACTCAAATTTACTACTAATCAACATACAACTACGACCCCTCTGCCCCTCGGAATTAAATCTTTCAGTTAAGCAGGAAGCTAGAAATCTTCAACGATATACATCGGCAAATGGCAATGGATTGTACCAACAAACTTGTTATAACACCTAACAGTCAACCTAGTGGAGCAATCCTCTTCAAGTGCTGCTTAATTCTTTGTTATTTTCCTAGTAAATGCCATTGAAACATTCTTGATCGACGCAAACCAGGAGTCATCGGTTCCTGAGATTTCGTAAATGTGTGATCAGAACACTCGGATACCTAACTAAAAAAGTTGCAGATCTGTTTCAGCAAAATTCTTGTACGAGACCATGTCATGTCAGTGTCAGCAATCATAATAAGCACTTGGTTTAGCGGTTAAGCTTTAGCCCACTGTGAGACGGTCTTATACAAGATTTACTGCGGAGTTAAAAATCAGTGAAAAGTGGTAACCTTTGGGGCTCTTTAAACCCATTGCTGGTAGAAACGGCTTGTGAAGGATGTAAATGGAGTTTAGCAAACTGAGAATCAATGTCACAACTGCGACCACGACGATGAGCAGCAGCTTGTTTCTGTCTCTGCCGCTGCTGATGCTGGTTCACATTCTGAAGATGGAACAAATACTGAAGTCTGGCTAGTTCTCTATCCAACAGTTCCTGTTCAACTGACAATTTTCTGACATTAAGTCTTCTTAATTTTTATACTTTTTTTTTTTTTTTTTCCCGAATTTGAGTTATTTAGTCTTTCCAGTTCCGTTTCAGTTTTCTGTTTAGTCGTTATTGGTTGCAAGTCTTTCAGTCATTTCTGGGTCGTGTCTAGTACTATCACAGTTTCTGTTTCAAATTATCATCTCGTTTGTGTATGGTCGGTCATTCAGGTAGGTAAAAATTGCTAGGTATACTTACGTGACTTGACGAAGTGCTCTTGCGACAGACTCTCCAGACGTTGTTTAAGGGCTCTATTCTCCATTGCGAGTATCATATTCTGCTGATCAAGAAATTCCAGCTGAGCTGAAACTTCAGCTCCTTCCATCTGAAATGAAGATTAAATACCATGAATAATCTGCACGATTCAGAGAATATTGCCCAATTAGATTACCTGTAAAGCATGAGCATTGTTTTCTAGTTCTGCAATATATTGAAGCTTACGGACGCGTGACCTTCTAGCATTATGCCTGCGAAATTACAGCATCTTAGAACCTGGGTGTTATCTGCCAAGCAAGTCACGTATGCACAAACTGATAAAAAAATGACTTTAAACTCTTACTGTTTCCGTTTAGCATCAGGCCTTGGTGCAGAAGGCAGCTTCATTTGAGAACAGTCGCTTCCACCTGACGAGTTTTCCGATCCATCACCTTGGTTTTGTCCCTCAGTTGCAGCTACATCAGCATTTTCCTCAGCATCCTTTACCCCATTGGGTAACTGCCCTGAACTTGTAGCTGATTTTCGCAACTTGTCCCGTTCATGGGCCTGATTCGGCTTCCTGGTTGGCCCATTAAGAAAAGTGGGCCAATTGGGAGCCTGAACAGTCCAACAAGGCCCGTTCATAATGTTGCCTGTCGCAGCTAAGTAGGCAAAAGGCTCACTTGCTGAACGTCGATGAGGCTTATTTGCAGGGTAATCAGGCTCATTCAGGAGATCCTCAAACCAGGAAGGTACTTCTTCTGATAGCACGTCTGTAGAACTCGGCCTTGGCGGGATGGCCTGGTTCTCAGCCCGAATTGAACCCGGGATTTTCGGTGGTAGTGGTGCTGGTATCGGACAACCCACCGCGATTTGGGAATTTGGTAACCCGGTTGGGTTTGCCATGCATCCAGGCCCACCCAACATTCTGTCACCAAATGCTTTTTTTTTTCTTTTTTACAGGAAACTGAAGGTAAATATTACGGAAACCCTGTTTTTTATGCAGAGGAAAACATGTATAACTTTGTTTTTAATATCTGAAATTTAAAGAAACAAGTGATTCATCAGATGTAGGTCAAATTCATGCAACAAGTACTTAAAACATCAAACATTTTATGTTTTCTGGATTTTTTGCATGAAGAAAAGAGGGCTAGACGAAAAACAAGAAAAAAAATTTATAGATCATACACGAGAATGCATCGGTGAATAATTAACGTTTTCCATGTAAGGGATTCATCGCCGATAACTATGATCCTAATTCATAACCATTAATATTCACCACCAAATTTAGACGAATATGTATTAAAAGAAAATCACGGTTTGTAACAGAAACAAATCGTAATTAAATTGCAAAAACATACACGCTAAATTGACCAAGTAGAAGAATTAGACGAGAGATCGCATTACAAGAGAGGAAAACACCATCTACCGGAGGAAGCGCCCGCCGTTGGTTTGGCGGCCGCTACTTTATTTTTTATTTTTTTGTATTTTCTATAAGTAATTTTTTTTGTTTTTCAATATTTTTTATTTCCTACCATTGCCATAAACTAAGTTACAGAAAAAAAAATAGACAAACAAAATAGTCTTAATTGCAAAAGGAAAAAAATAAGGGGTAGGATTGTAAAAAAAATTAAAGAGATGTAAGGGAACCAAGTGTAATATGATCCACCATTTTCGTTACATATTGTTTTCCCTCATTTTGCCAGCTTTATTTTTGGGAGGTATATTATTAGCTCATCCTTGTTATTTTCTTCCTCCTCTTTATTCCATTTTTTTTAAGGGTTCGAGATATATCGTCTAAAAATTGTTTTGCAAATAATTACAGCGAAATTATAACTAATTGGCGAAAAACTATCAACCATACGGAGTATATCATTTCGAAATGAATAAACTGTCACCAATTCAGGTAAACAAACTGTTATATTATTATTCATTTGCTTTGTACATTCAGACATTCAGTCAGTGAAAAAATCAAAACATGTATCAAAGACAAAAAAAAAAAAGAATTCAGTCACATAAGTTGTTACAGCTTTACAAAGAAGCCAGACCGGCCACAAGTGTGGGATTGTTACTCTCGTGTCGATCCCTAGATTTACTTGACGCTCTTCTGGGTTGATTTATCAGGGGAAATTGCATTCCGCGCAAAGAGTATGTGTTCCTATATTCAATGCTAGCTCATGTTTTCCCACATCATAGTTCTCTTTGAAGATATAAGGCCTCGCCATGATTGCCATTTATAAACCTCCTTTCCGAGGAACAAGCAGCAGTTAGATGTCTTAGTAACTTCTCGAGTTGAAAATGGAGGCGACTCAACGAATCCTTCATGTTAGGATTAGTTGACAGATCACAGGACCATTGCATTCACAGCATCTGCAACTACTCCTCGTTACTGTTCTCCAAGAAGATATCCAGTAGACCAGTACAGAAGTTCATACACACAGCCACACAGGCACATAAGGATGTAGAGTAAGACCAAGACAAGATTTCCCCAGATATATCCTGCAGCTTCAGCCGAGGTTGAAGCTGCGATAGAATGATTGATTCAGAAGTAATTTTTTTAACAAAAAACCAAGATGCTAAATATACGTCAATAATTCCTGATCAATGCATACATGCGCGACAAACCCATTTTCTTGAGAAATAGAGACCCCGTACAATTCTGATAAACCATAAACATGAGTAGAAAATTCGTTAATCATAAACAGAATACTTCTGACTCCATACAAAAAAAAATATGTTCAAGAAAATTCGTCGGGGTTGAAACAGTTTTTGTACATCAATGTAGCAGGAGGTTATGGACTTCATGAGACCTAACCTCGTAGCCAAACAACAACAATACCCCAGTGCTTCCGAGGTGGGGATTAGTCGGTAGTCCTTAGCTAACAATAAAGATAAAATTATGCAATGCCAAAGAGTGTAAGCATTTTTCCCATAATTACTAAAACATAGAACACATGCCAGGAAAGAAAGAGAAGAACTTGCCTCAATATCGAAAATAAAAGGTTTCTTTTCGAAGTTGACAGTCACCCTGCACGTTTTAAAAGAGACCGTATAACTGAATTAGAGCAGCATTGACCCTAATCCATACTTCTATTAAGAAACTTTATATCCCTCACTTGAAGAGCATGTTCTGATAACATGACAACAAGGAAGCAAAAGAGAAAGACAATGTTGAAGTTATGACTATTTCATTTAACAATAGTAGCATAGTACTCGACTCTACTCATAAACTCAAGCGGTAAATTGAGAGGGGAAAATGGACGGAAAGAAATGGAGAGGATCCCCGTTCAGCTGCCACACAGTTTGAAAACTCTTTAATAAGTCGGTAACAACTAACAATACATCATCTACCTAAATTCTTCATCATACACTCAAGCACAACGACAAAGCGAGAGCGAGTAGTCATCGCTATCCCATCGACATCTAAAATTCTGATTCTGTCACTCCGTCATCATATTTGCCATGTATCTAGCATGACTACTGCCCAACTATGGACCTAACCTATGAAAAACCCTCGCTCTCTTCCGGTCAATAATTTATGTTTTGTTTTACTTTTCCGTAAAAAATAAAGTAAACGTAAGCTATTTACTAAGATAGAGAGAGTATGATTTTTGTTAATCAAAGTATTCTCCTTTTCCTTAACATGTGTTTACTCCCGTGACCTCAAATTCCGACTCCGCCACAACATACACAAACATTACAGACCAAATACCAAATTGTTATGATTACATTACAGACCAAATACCAAATACACAAACAAAGATGATGTTGAACATGAATATAAAGATAATGAGTTGAGTTATGATTATTGAAGGAAGCATGTTCCAATTTGTTCTTGTTGATTCGTCACTATTGTTGAATTTGGGGATTTTTTTAAAACCCTAGGTTGATTAATCAAACCGTGAAATTGATTAAACTGAGGGAAATTTAGAACTTACTTTGGTTGAGTTAAGAGCTTTTAGTTAATCAATACTCCCTCCATTATTCTTTATATGTCGGTTTAGCTAATTGTTAAATTTACACTTTATATGTCATTTTACAATGCACTATCTTTCTTAATGAAATTGTAAATTATTTATGGGTGCTTAATTTCATCTCCTACAAACCATTTTCATTGGTTTACAATAAAGAAATTCATTATGAGTTGTAAAGTACTAAAATTTTGCTCTTCTCAAAGCTCTAGTTAAATGCATAATCAAATCAATGTTGTAACTTGTAATCACATTTAATACATTTTCTTAATAGCTGTGCTTTTTCCTAAAACGACATATAATGTATAATGGAGGGAGTATTCCGTTAGAAGTACCAATCAACAAAAAATAGAAGTAATCAAATTGTCATTCCATTGAGTATTTGAGTGTGTTGTTATTTCGGAATTCTTTTTCCGTGAAGCGGTTTTACACTAATGTAATGAAAAATGGGACGAACACAAATATTTTGTTAAAAATTCTATTTTCACACAAAGCATAAACTCAATCTTTCGTTGAATTTCCTATAGTACTCAGTATATACTTTAAAAGGGGTGTAGCCGAGCTCGAGCTGGAGCTCGGTTCATTTTGTAAAACTTGAGTCCGAGCCCGACTCCGTGCTCTTGGAACCAAAGCTCGAGATTGGCTCATCTGATATTTTACGAGACCGAGCTTTGTTTGAGTACCATTTCCCCAGTATTATTTTACTTCAAATGTAAAGTTTATGTTAAAAATTCCAATTTCAAACTAGTATATAATATTTTTTCCGTTTATTAGCTTAAAATAACATTCTTATGATATTTTCTTTTTTAAACTAATATTTTGATTAGTTATCCTAAAATTGATAAATTGAAGTGAATATATAATTGATAAAACTTAATTAATCTAAAAATTTTCAAGCTCAGACAAGCTTTCGAGCCGCGCAAGTCTAAGTGTGCTCGAGCTCAAATTGGCTCAAGCCCAGCTTGGCCGATCTCGAGCCGACTATGAGGGTTTATCGTGTGACATTTACATTTGCCTTATGTTGTTAGTAGTACTTTTTGTCATTGTTGTTATCAAATATTAAAGATTATACGTTATAACAAATGTAAATTAGTTATGAATATAATTGATATATCAATCACAGTATTAACACAAATAATTATTTTCATTTGTTACTTCGTAGTAGACTGCCGAATTTTCAAATAAAGGAATTAGAAAAGTAACACAACTAAAAGTAACATTGCCATTAAATTCATTATTTAGTTACAAATTGTGAATCTTGATCATTTGCATGATAACGATGACCGTCCTCATTGCATCGAAATGAGGAAGACTTGAACGGAATAAAGCCTTAGAAGTTAGAAGTAAGGTACTCCGTACTCGCGAAAGATACAAGAATTATTCTATTAATATACATTGTCATTAAATTCATTATTTAGTCAAAAATTGTGAATCTTGATCATTAGCATGACACAATGACCGTCGTCCTTACATCGAAATGAGGAAGATTTAAACGGAATAAAGGCTTAAAATAGAACTTCAGAAGTAAGGTCCTCCGTGCTCGCGGAAGATGCAAGAATTATTTTATTATCAATATACATACACTGCGTAAGTGCGTGACAAATGCTCCTAACATGCAGCATGGACAATGACATACTCCTAAGTACTAAAAGTCCTAATGTGATAGGAATGATAGCATGGATAATGATTACAAAATACTGCTCTGTATCGGGATGATCCATCGCCGTCGTAAACTTAAGACAAGTCGTCTCGTTACAAACAATAAGATGAATCGCCTCGTCTTAAGCAAAACCAATTGCTTGCCAATTGCATTGAGCGGACAGGACTCACAGGAGTTGTAGCTATCAAAGTGCCTGCCTAGAAGGCAACTACTAAACACCATCCAACATTGTAATACTTCGTACACAATTTTTTTTTTTTTTTTTCTAAGACGGTAGTATCCGTTTTAACCGAAAGGTGGGTCAAGTATGTCAAATATAGCAAAAGTAAAAGCCTTAGAAATAACAAGCCATTTATCTTATACATATAAATTTGTCTTATTCATATAATAAAGATGTAACTATTTAACCCGTTTAAACATTAACGCGGATATATTCGTTTTAAGAGTGACTAGCTAACAAAAATGTAGAAGTATGACAAAAAAAAAATTTCCAGTATAACAAAAAAATAATTATACCTCCATATGTACAAATGCTTATATTTTTTCTAATCGTTTTAAAATTTTGAGTTACATAATTGATAACTTTTCAGTGCCAAAATAAAATACTCGTATAATAAAGCTTACAGAACTTATAGATGTATTCTTTATATGTTACATTGTAATTTTTTGAGCAAAATATTTATTAAAAGAAACTCAAAAATTGCAACGAAAGTTATAGCATTGTCTTACAATTAGCCTTTGAAAAGAACACAATCTGCTCAAACATGAATACATGAACCATATTCACATAATCACAGTTCATTCCCTTACCAACTGAGTACTATATCACTCCTATATCAACTTACTACTGTACTATTTTCATTAAATTGATCTTTATCATACTGTCGGTGAGTACGCTGACAATTACATGAAACATCCTTAATGAGTTATATTAAGAACACCTCGAGATATTTGTGTAAACGTCCCTTTTAATCCCTTTTATACTAAAAGAATGGCTATAAGGCCTCACGTTTAATCTCAGCTAGTTTGGCTGATGTATCATCACCAGGAATATTCTTATTAGACGACCGACCTCTTAGATTCGACAAACTCCACGAAATCGTCCATCCCTTTAACAGAAGAGCCCTTAACAACCTCCCCCGCCTCCAATGCCCCCCTCAACTTACTCCTAACATCAACCGCCACCCTCTTCATCTCCCATCCGACACTCCCCTCCGCTCGATCCAACACCGTCTCCACCACCGTCTTAACCTTCTCCCTTCCCACCTCCCCATCCACCCCCCTCGCCAACTCGACCGCCACTCCCATCTCCTCCACCATCATTTTCAAATTATACGCTTGCTCTGCGGCCAACGGCCACCCAATTATCGGCACTCCCTCTCCTAACCCCTCCAAAACCGAGTTCCAACCACAATGACTCAAAAACCCCCCTACCGCCTCGTGGCTCAATATCTCCAATTGTGGACCCCACTTGTGTACCATCATCCCCTGTCCTGAAATCATTACCCTGTCCTCGAACCCATCCGGTAGCCATTCGGGTTCAAAATCCCCATTGATGTCGAACCCATATGGCGGCCGGATCAGCCACAAGAACGGCTTCCCGCTCATTTCCAAACCGGCCGCCAATTCCATCATTTGGGTCGGGTTTATTGTGTTCTGCGACCCGAATGATATGTACAGGACACTATCTTTTGCCTTGATGTTCAGCCATTTGATACATTTGTCGTCTGATAATGACATTGGAGATGAAATCAATGGCCCAACTGCCCATACAGGGAGTTTTAGGTAATTTCGCAGGATATCGAACCCGAGTGGCTCAACCTCCTCCACGGAATTAACCAACCAACCTAAACAATCGTAAATATTGTGTAAGACGATGTCACAATAAAACAATATATTGTACACAGTATCTATCAACTAGATGACTGTATGAAAAAATTATGACAAAGAATAGTACGACGATTTTACACATTTCGTAAAATTAAATTTTTATCGACTCAAATATTGTCATAAATAATACTCCGTACTACAAGATTAGATATAAGACGATTTTACAAAAGATATTCAGGTGTCTTGAGCCTATAATTTTCCATATAAAATGATTTTACAAAAGATATTATACCTGAACCACTGATAGTTTGCCATATAAAACGATCTTACAACAGACATTATACCTGAAGATTGCATGGACATGCTTATCTGAGGTTGGAAAAACCTGGACCACGCATCTGTACCATCAGCATTCCGTATAAACGGATGCAATTGATCCCGTCGAAACCGGCGGTTCTCGGGAAAACCTGGGACACAAAACTCCTTCTCATTGGTGTTCCGATGAGGCAAGTTACCCCATACAGAGCTATAAGCGGCCGTACCATACGCGCCACACGTGGAGAACGCAATTCCAGTAGAATTAAATTTACGTGCCACACGATCCGCCCACCCGAGGAAATTATCAAAGATAATTGCCACGGGAGGGCGATGGTGGCACGCTATGTGACGCGTTAGAAACGATTCTAAATGAGGCTCCAACGAGGTAGAAGAGTGAAATAGGTTGATAATAAGGGTTAAAGGGAGTTTTTCGGTGTTTTCGACGTTTGGTGGAAGATTATAGTCCTCGCCATTAAACGGGAGTTCGGAAATTAAAATGTCATTAATTTTCGCGGTTGTTGTGGTAATGCTATTAAGATTTTCGCGGAGTTTCTCCGCGTTTAAAGGGGTGGTGAGGAGAGTAATGGTGTAGCGGGTACGAGACGAAAGCGATAGGGCAAGGTGAAGGAAAGGACGGAGGTGGCCTTGAGCCATGAATGGAAGGAGAATTATGTGCTCTGTTTTTGACGCCATTGATGTATGATATAAGGTTAAGGTTAATGCTTAAGAATGAAAGTTGTGCTCAAGAATAGTTGTATTGGTACTTTATATATAGGGCTGAGTTTGTTCATTTGAATTTTATTTGAGTGATCATTTTTGATACTATGTTGATAGGAGATCGTGGGTAATCGAAAATGTCTTAATCTAATGGTGAAGACTGAGGTATCGTGACAATTGGTTACGAGTCCGATTCCCCTACTCTTAGTTTGAACTCCCACTTATTCACAATTAAATTTGGACTATGTAGTGGCGGAACCTAAATTAACTGGTAAGGGGTAGAAAATTTTAACGGAGGCGAACAAGTAATTACTTACCGTAAATAAGTAGATTAAAAAAAATCAAAAATTTTAACTAATTTTTTTGGTTTTTTACCTGATCACCGGAACGAGCGCCACTACTAATCCCCTTATTTTGAGAGCCACTAGATTTAATTCAGTTTGACGTCCCTTTCTGCAATGATTTGAGTTTGCATAGTAGGGGTCCAGGGGATCAAATCAATGATCTATTACTCTACCCAAATTCTTATTTAAGACGGAGGTATCCGTCTTAAGCTTAAGACGGATATCATATTCTCTCACAAAATACCCATCAAGGGTGAGTGGAGAGCACATGGGGGGTGCCCAACTTGTTCCCTCTACCCATTTCCTCTCACAAAATACCCGTTGCAAGATCCGACCCGTCTTAAGCAAGACCTACTGATTACTCTATTGTGATCGTGTATCGTGCTTGGTATTCTTGTTAAAAAACTGACAGTATTTCTTCTATTCAATGATATATTTCCATTATACAATTTATTTTTATAAAAATGCATTCCATTTGTGATTTGGATATAATCATACAATTAAGTGAGTACATTTTCCACTTATAGAGAATAGGGATATATTTGTCGTATTACCCAAAAAAATGAAATGAATACCAACAAAAGAAGAAAGAAGAGTTACATTTCCACACACAAAATGATAATCTAGACACAATTTGGAAAATGATAATACTCAACCCTTGTACTCTTTTCTATTAGTATCAAAAAGTTCTCGAATAGCGGAGTTGAATTTAGAATATACTTCCTCTGTCTGGTCATTTGTTTAGCATTTTCATTTTAGAGTGTTTCATTAATTTATTTACGTTTCTATATTAGGAAGATAATATATAACTAATTTAATCACTCAATGGGATTATTGTCCACATGTCATCCACCAAGTATCACCCCAAATAATCCCCTATCATTTCCTTAATAATTGTGTCCAAAGCAAAGAAAAAACCAATATTTGTTCGAATAATAAGTTGATATGGCTACCTAACGATAGTAGTTAGGCATCAAACAATATTCATCGTGAGTCAACTACGACCATCAGACCGTGTGGTTACAAAGTCGTGAAGTTTTTTGACCGCTTTAGTCACAAATAAGATTATACATTCAGATTCGCTTGAGTCCAAGTATTAGTCCTCACTCAAGTTTAGATTAATGGGCTACCTAAACGTTATGGCCCGTTATCTATGGAATTGTCTTTTCTCAGGGTTGTATTTGTGGGCCAAGGCCTGCAAATTATAAAGGCTTTTACTGTTTTACTATAAAGATTCTTTTTTCAGTTTGCAAGCCTTGGTCTACAAATATGTTACACGATTAGATTTAATGGTGGTGCAATGTACGGGTCTGTTAATAATGGCCTTCAATCTATGAGTACTATTTAAAAGACCTATATAATTCTCGATTACATAAACAGAGAAGTAAATGTACATAATCCGAACCAGTCAAGATATTTTAAATGTATCTTTTAAAATTTATTCACAAAGCGATATATCCTAAATTACACCATCAATTATAGTACAGATGTATAGTCCTATACTGCATATCCTTAATAGTTCTCCTTGGATTCTCAAAATATTACAAAAATCGGGGGCATAACGACTAGTGTTTTATAGCAATTTTTCTCAATGTGTGCTCTTGTGATTCATGATAATGAAACTTAAACGTGAAAGTTTGTCATTAAATATCTAATTGGAAAATGAAAAAATTGTTGGAGTAGGTCTCCTCCACAATAGTGCGCCACATAATAAATCTTATTATGGAATATAATTGGGATATTTATTGACTAAATATATGATTAGTCAGTTGATTAACGTAAATCAATAACGGTTGGCTGACTACAGTTTGACGTTATTGTCGTTTGACGGCGGTGATCAACTGATCCCTTTCGGTCACACCTAAAGGATGAAATCCAAATAGTAACTAATTATTTGTATACGATACAATTAATTAGTACATTACATATATTCGATATGTACGAGAGTTAATTGTTAGAAATTGAGTTAAGAACTCAAATTCGATTAAACTTATTTTCAATTATGCGATAATTGACTAATAAATTTATATCTTATTTTAATACGATTAAATAAGATTTAACTTAGTAATTAATCGTTATTTTACTAAATTAGTTGAGGTTTTGAGATAGAGGTAATTAGTTAATTATATTTACAAGGAGTTGTAAAATAAATTAACTAAGCATTGTGGAACCCATTATATATTGATATAATGGTGAAATATTACTTAAAATGTTAAGTACATATTATTTATTTAATTGAGTCATATAATTGTTATATGATCAAATTAACACTTAATTATACAAGATAATTAATCATATGATCATTAAGTATTTGTGAGACAAATATCAAAAATCAAAATGGATCCAACTAGGCCAACATGGCCGGTTATGATGTAGTTACATGGTGATGATTTTTGCTCTTGTTTACACTCTTTAGTTACTAATTGAAAGTGACATAACAAGTAGAATATAATCATCACTTGTTCTACAACACTCCACTCTAATGCATGTGATCAAATTAAACAAAATAATAGTCCATTTTTGGACAAGGTGGTCCGGCCTCATGGCCTATAAAATGAGCAATTGTGTTCATTTTTCTACCACTTCATTTTGTGCTTGTTTTCTTACTTCTCTCAAAAACCTCATCTTCTTACTAAAACTCTCAAACACTAATATTTACTAAGTATTACTAGTGTAGTAATATAGTCATAATATTAGTAGTATTATATCTATCTTATTATCTAGTTAATAATAAGGGTAGATTATTTGGGTTAATCTTGGTGCAACTTAGAGGAGATCTTCTACTTTGGAGATTACTTTTGTTCATCCATATTTGTAGCTCAAGAACAACAAGACGGAGTTCTTGTTGTGCCCTTATATTTTCCATATCAATGTGAGGAAATTTCTTCCTTTATATAAATGTCTTTATATTTGCATGCATGTTACATAGATCATTAAATACTAAATTAACAAGTAATTTAGCAACTAATTAGAAGAGTCTAATTAAGGTCTATGGACTTTCATGTGGTATCAAAGCTAGCTTGTAGCATGCATGTTCATTTTGGACATTTTTATTTAAGTTATAAGATAACTAATAAATCAAAGATTTTGAGTTAAAATACGATTCTGACAAAAATTTTTGGTGCATCTATACCTACTGACCTCAAAATGTTTGTGGTTAAATTTCGTAATTTTAGGGATTAATTTGCTATTTATTTTGATTTTTGGCGTTTAA
>JAIUZE010045383.1:0-12050 GCA_022085475.1 Heliosperma pusillum | reverse complement strand
GTACATATCAAACCCAAAGTTTCACATACAACTTATTTTTTGTTATTTTTAATTAAACCGTGTCAAAAACCGTATACCCGGTTTTGATTTTCCCGGACCCGGACCCGATACGGTTTTTAAAACCGTATCGTATACCCGGAAATTCGTATCGTGTACCCGAAAATCCGTGTAATTAAAACCGAATACCGTATCGTATCCGTATATTAAAACCGTATCGTATATTTTTGCTCAGCCCCAGTTGTAAGAGCAAGTTTGTTTTTGACAGAGGAATTATATCCGCCCATCTACTACTTACTTTCACTATTGGGCTTCGCTAGCTTGAGCTGTACTTCGATACAACTCAAAGCATTTTATTTAAATTGTTACAATCATGATTTTTACTTTTAAGTATTATATTTCTCGTTTATTAATTTTGATATATGTGATGTAGGAAGCGCCTGTTCAATATGATGAATGATCTTCCTACAGTATTTGAGGTTGTAAGTGGAACCGTTAAGAAGCAATCAAAAGAGAAGTCATCTATTTCTAACAATGGCAGCAGTAAAACCAAGTCCAACCCCAGCCCCAACCCCAACCCCAACCCCAACCCCAACACCAAATCTGTAAGTCACTTTTCAAGAATGATCTGTTTTATAATTAAGGTCTCAGAAAATGAACAAATCTATACTGGAGTTTGTAATAGTTACAATCACAGTGCTTACATGACTATCAATTCGGTATAACTTGTTATCGTAGCAACACTGTCTTAGTGTCTCATAACAACAGTGCCTAAGTTTCTTATGGGATCCCGGAGCCGGGAGGTGAGAGGGTCGGTTTTACCCAGCCTCACCTTTGCATTAACAAACGAGAGACCTGTAAAAGTTCAGTCGACCATTACATCAAAAGGACTGATACCATAACAACATTGCCTCAATGTCTCAAGGGCTCCCCGAGCCCGGAGGAAAGACTGGTCGGTTTACACGGCCTTACCTTTTGCATTGACAAATGAGAGACTAGTAAAATTTGAGTCAGGCATGACACTATATGATTGACATCTCACAATAAAAATAAGCACGACGAGTTATGCTTAATTCCATCATAATTTACAACTAAAGAATGAGCTTTGGCTCCAGTGACAATGGAAACATACACCTAATCCCATGTAATGTAATTCTGTATAACTCTTGGTTTGTCATTACCTACAGACCAAATATGCAAAACCGGTGTCAGCAAAGGAAGACGACGAAGGGTTGGATGAGGAGGAAGAAGATGAACATGGGGATACCTTGTGTGGGGCCTGCGGAGAGAATTATGCTTCAGATGAATTCTGGATTTGCTGCGATCTATGTGAGAGATGGTTCCATGGGAAGTGCGTCAAGATCACTCCAGCAAAGGCCGAACATATCAAGCAGTACAAGTGCCCTAATTGCAACACCAACAAACGAGCCCGACCTTGACTGTTCACAGGTTTCTGCTAATCTTGCCGCTGAAGTGGTTAATGTCGTGTTAGGGAGCTTTTTTTATGTTTAGCTGTGTCTACTAAGTGATAATTATATTATCTGGCTTGCAGATTGTTAATGTTCTGTAATTTAACCATTTGTAGGGAAATAACGCTTTTCTAGGGCTATTTCAACAATGTACGGATTCTCTTCATTTCCCCCCTTGTTTTCTGGCTGTCGGAACCTCTTAATCACTTAGTTACCTTCCTAGAGAAAAATGATGGGGTGTCGAGTTCATTTTATTGCATACATATTAGTAAAACCAATAGCTACTGTATAAGATCATTTTACAATGTCAAACGGTTATTTTTATATATAAAAAAACTCATTTATTGATAGTATAAACAAGTGTTCAACAAATAATTGACCGTCTCACGTTGTAAGATAGTTGTATTCAACTAATACAATGTGTGATGTTTGCTTGCATTAGACTCGGCAAATTGGTCAACTGGGTCGCTTCAGGTTGGGTTTTCGGGTGGTCATAGACTCATAGTTAGGGGTGAGCAAAACCGGGTACCCGATACGGTTTTTAAAACCGTATCGGGTACCCGGTTTTGCTAAGGCCAAAAATTAATACCCGGATACGACCTGGTTTAACCGGGTACCCGGTTTTCGTATACCCGGTTAAACCGGGTACCCAAAAACCGTATACCCGGATCCGGTTTAATTAATAATTTTCAAAAATCAAAAATTGATTTTATAAAATTAGTAACGACCCATTACTAGGATACCTATATAATCTATTAGGCCTATTATTACGAAACATAACAACTTGCAAAGTTAGTTTTGAGATAACAAAATTCAAACTTTCATCGATTCACATAAAACTTTGTAACCCACAAAGTAGTTACATACATTGCAAGTTTCACACAAATAGTCCATATAAAACCCAAAGTTTCCCATACAACTTTTTTTTTTGTTATTTTTAATTAAACCATGTCAAAAACCGTATACCCGGTTTTGATTTTCCACGACCCGAACCCGATACGGTTTAATTAAAAACTGTATCGTATACCCGGATATTCGTATCGTGTACCCGGAAATTCGTGTAATTACAACCGTATACCGTATCGTATCCGTATATTAAAACTGTATCGTATATTTTTGCTCAGCCCTAGTCATAGTTGGTCAGGTAGGGTTTTGAGGTTGTGTCATTTTCGAATTGGGTCAAATTCATTTAGGTGAATTCAGGTTGAGTCATGCTTGAGAACTCTGTCCGAGTGTCGGGTAGAGTACGGGTCGGGCCAATTTTGTGTGGTCAACTTGTCAAATCATCGATACTTCAATTATAGGATGCTCTATAAGTAGATAAGTTGAATTGATTTATATAAACAAAATAGACATAATTATACTCCGTAATCCGAAATTACAAATACTTATAATACAAACCGGTAAGATAAAAAATAGTATTGGGCCCAATATATTAAGTTCAACTTTACTTATATTATATACCCATAAAATATTAGCTATTTCACCCCACTAATGTGTGATAATTTAAACAAATTCCCCAAGAATTCCTTGCAAATATGTGTAACTTGAAGCTCCAAGGTGTTACACATATTTTGATGCCTACGCAACATTTTGGTAGGCACGGAGTAGAGACGGTAACAAGAGCTTTGCCATGACTTGATGAGTACTTTGTGTCAAATGTACACCATCCCAACTAATATGGGATTGTTGATTTTTACAAACAACAGTCCCCTCACTTCCGCAAGTTAGCTTAATGTCAACATTGTATTCATTATCTCCACCTCCACAACAAGCTGTTTGTTTCGCACTTTCATCAAACCCTGTTTGTTAATTACATGTCGTATTTCATTAGTGAACCATTTTTGCGACAAATTCAATCATTATAACATTATGGCTCAGACGTGACACTTATCCACTATCACTGGTGGAGTTAGGGGCGCTCGCCCAGTGATGGATAAGATTTTCAAGACTTTTAGTTAAAATTTGTCCCCTTCAAAGTTCAAATCCTAGTTCTGTTACCGTCTATTAAGATATGTTGGCATGTTGCTGAATAATTTTACTATTTCTCAAAATAAATAATTTTATTATTGTGTTACACATTTTGGGTGGCATATAATTTTGTAAAAGTGAAAGTGGAGAACAATGAATATATAAAAGAAATAGTACTCCGTATCATAGTAATTATGAATATACATAAAAAAAATGACGTAGTTTAGTGATTAAGACGGAGGTATTGTGGACATTAAACATGTCTTAGATTTGAATTCCCCACCCTAGTTCGCGAGACCAAAAAAATAATAATTATGAAGATTCATCATTGAGTATGTAAATACATTTGACTTACCAAATAATGATGCATGTTGAAAGATTTCTTTGAACGCTCCAAAATAATCCAGGTATACAATTGCAACATTTGGATATTTCTTCTGAAGCTCTATGATAGTTTTTTGAAGTTGATCATTGTGATATTTTGAATGCGTGTTATATTTCTTTAGACATTTTACTTCATCGTACATATTTAAATCATTTGTTTTGAATAACCTAAGATAAATCGGCAAGCAACCAATTGGAAAATTTCCAGGTATAGCTATGTGAGTAGCACCAAGATCGATAATTTCCTGCATGTGAGAAAAATTTATTAATTTTTGACTGAGTGTTATAGTCCAAGAAAACTCTATAGTATTTTTTATTTTAAAAATACTTGTAATTAATATAAAAAATATTCGAAATTAATTAATTAAATACCTCCACCGTAGTTCTGATTGCTTGAATGACATAAGGCACCATATTATATAGAATGGACAATGGTTTCCTTAGGAAAAATGCATAGTTATAGTCATTACTTCCTACTTCACCCATTAAGACAAGGCTTTTGGCAAGATTTCTTCTCCTCTCTACATTAAAATTAATAAAATACATAGTACATGTCAGAAAAAATCTTGCGCATGAATGCATGATAAATAATAATATACTGATATACTCCCTCCGTCTTGGTTATTTGTTTACAATTTTCATTTCAGGGTGTTTCGTTTATTTGCGGTTTACCTTTTTGTATTAGGTTGATTTTCTATAAGTAATTTGATCTCCCAGTGAAACTATTATCCACTTGTCATCCATTAAGTAGAACCACAAATTATCTCTTATTCTTTCCTTAATCTTTGTGCCAAAAGCAAAGGTAAATAAATGATCGTGACTGAAGGAGTAGATACGGATTATTTATAGTATATTGTGCATCATGCAGTTGAGGGTAAAAGTCCCGTCGATTTTGGCATTATTGAAACTCCTTTCATAAGACTCAATACACTATTGCGTATGGTATGATGATACTGGTTATTTAACACGGGAGATCATTTTGTAGCATCCTCACAATTTCCGTCGGATTAATGATCATTACAAGTATAGCTCAAATTAATTAGTTGTCAATAATTATCTGTAATTATTAACTACACTTACGAGTATTCTCTTATTACTCAATTCCTCTGCCACAGTGAATTATTTACACTTACTCTATATTATTGTGAGGGAAAATTAAAGTAAGTACAAACTATTGAATAGTACACCGAGAGTCGTCCTAAGTGTATTAAGGATAAATTTACCTGAGACATTAGGGTAAAAAGAGTGGAGATGGGATTTGAACCAAGTAAGTTGAAGAGATAAAGAAAAGTTGGAGGTTAATGAAATGTTGAATGACTTTTCCAGGAAAGAAGCATCAAGAGCAGTAGCACCAACGACAGCAAAGTTAACTCCTTGCGTGTAATTACCATCTTTATTAAGGTATGCATCAATCAACGACATATCTAGCAACTTTGCTGCATTTACATCCATTTAAAGTATATAGTTAGTACAACACGCAAGGAATAATGTCTTCCATGAAGATGCTTTCACTTTATAAATTTGTACCACATCACTTTCGTTTTCAAAACTTAACTTGAACCACAAGTGATATTTTTTAGTCATTATATTCAATTCAAATACGCTCAAGTTTTCAATTTTTGGAATTTAGCTCTACTTCTCCGGCTTTTGAGGAAGATTTATCCTCCCTTTTTAGGATATAAATCCGATGTTAGAGTATACAATCGATCTTGGAATAC
Source organism: Heliosperma pusillum (assembly GCA_022085475.1). Taxonomy (NCBI): domain Eukaryota; kingdom Viridiplantae; phylum Streptophyta; class Magnoliopsida; order Caryophyllales; family Caryophyllaceae; genus Heliosperma; species Heliosperma pusillum. Next base: position 6,511 of record JAIUZE010045383.1, on the reverse strand, counting down.
CAACTATCAGTTTAAACTTTTCGATGATATGATTTCTTAACATGATATTAGAGCGATATATATGACTAATAGGTCACGGGTTTAAATCTCACCGCCCACATTTCTAAAGTGTAATATTAAACACCAGGTTAGGGAAAAATGTAGTTGCATTCACACTTCAAGCCAACGGACATTCGTGTGAGGAGTTGTAGAGTATGAAATCGATCTTGTGACTCCAACCATCAGTTTAAACTTTTGATTGAGACGGTTTCTTGAAATCCGAAAATATAAAAAAAGGTTGAAATTAAATCCCATGGTTTTCGTAGACTTAAACGTTAAAATCAATCAATTTTTGATGATAGACGACTACCTATCTAGTTGCGGACTTGCGGTTATGGGTATTGTTAAAGAATTTCTACCTATCTAGTTGCGGACTTGCGGTTATGGGTATTGTTGAAAGAATTTCTAGGGAATGAGTTCACATAAGCTCATACTCTCTCCAATCCAATTCAAACTATCCATTTGACTTTTTGCGGTCTACGAGACGACACTTTGACCACGTTTTTCTTCATTTATATATTATTTTTTTGGGTCGAAATTATAATTTTTCGAAACCTTTTCTTATAATGAACGTAAAAATATCAATTTTATATATAAATTTCGAAAAATTGACTTAATATAATCGAGGTCTATATTTAACAAGTTTGACTTATAAAGGTGAGTGGGTAGTTTGGATTTGATTGGATTGGAGGGAGTATATTACTTTAACTGGTTTAGTGTAAAGTCGAAATAAAAAATAATGTTAAAAAGCGGGTTTATATCAAGTACCCGTTTAGCGAGTGACTTTGGAACGATTTAACGATATTACAAGGACTTTTCAAATTGGGAAATTGGGAACTTGAAAAGAATATAAAAGCATTGTATTCATGTATAGAGAAATATCTTGACATACTATGTTTAAGGGAGTGTTAATGTCACTCGGAAATCTCCCGTGTCACTCAGTTTTGTGAGTGTATGATTAAAGTAATGTATATACATGCTCTCACAAAAGTGAGTGGCATTAGCGATTTTCGAGTGTCATTAACGCTCCCCTATATTTATCCCTCTTGAATTAATGAGTAAGAAAAAATAATAAAAAAAGAAAAATGAATGATACCGTAAGAATCAATAAGGAGGAGGCCATTAGAACAACGACCAGTAGGCTTATCGAAATAGGCTTGTCCGTACGGCAGTTTGTTGCATTTGTTTGATGGGTCAACTAACATTACATTTCCAGTGTCTGAAAATGAATCTCCAAATTGATAGATGGCATTCACCTTCACATATCTTCACATTTCCAACATCCAACGATAAGAGTTAGTAAAACTGAACAATAACTCATCTCTAATAGTGCTGTTAAGTACATTATTTGGAACCGAAAATGATGATTTTTAAGACGATAAGGTGCATGTTCGAATCCCTACATTTGTGAACCTGACAAAACTGAACCGAATGACCCGACGGATAAGGCTGATCCGATACCCGAAATTGGCCTCATAGACCTGAAAAGACCCGACCCGAAGTGATCCGAAATGACCCAAAATGACTTAATTAAGGCAAATCATGTCTCGAAATGACCCAAATAAACGACCTAGATTGACTAAACCCTAAATGACATGACCTAAAAATGACCAAATCCGAATGACCAATTTGCCAAATTTAGTATAGTAGACTAGTAGAGTGGTAGTAGAGTTCAATGGGGGCGTAACCAAAAATTTGAATTTATCCTAGGCAAAGTTTTAATACTATATGAATTGATAAATAATGGTTCATATATGAGATTCACTGGAAGTCTTAAATTTCAATATATAGATATACTCACGAAAGTTACGATCATTACATACTACTATTATATTTTACGTACCACTTTTGTAATATACACGTGATAGATAACGAGTTTTCAGATTATCATTGATATTATTGTAGAAGTATACAACTCAACACTAGTATACTAAATGGGCTAAACACCAATTAAATTATTCAATAGGCCTCTTGACACACATTCTCTCAAATAATTTTTTGGGAGATCAATTATAAAATGTTGAAAAAACAGTACAAAAAGTAATAAAAGTGGTATGTAATAATTACGTCTACTATAAAATGGGATACTATTAAAACTGGTTACAATATATAATAAAATAAGTAAAAATGTTATTAAAATAAGTACCAAATAAAATAGATATTTTGAGTTCAATCAATAATAAAAGAAGTACGAAAATTATAGAAAAGAATACGACAAAATGATTTCTTAATAATTTAGTGAGAAATCGTATTATGTCCAAAGGTTTTTGCGTAAATCAAGTTAACCAAGAAATGAAGATTGGAAGTTGAATCTAAAAACCTATACAAGAACGTTGTACATGTTGCTACTTGCTACACCACTAGTATTAGTAGTATACCTGAGACAAATACTTGATTCTTACACTGGTACCGAAGCTCTTAAATATTTGTTGTTGCTTTGTAAACTACTAGGAAATAATTAGCCGACGTAGCCAAGCCCTAGATCAGCTCATGAATAGAATTACTCGGATTAAAATGTCTTAGTTTAGTGGTTGAGAGCATGAAACGATGACTTTTAAGAACCCAGGGTCCCATGTTCGAATCCCCGTCTGTGATAGTGTAGTAGAATAAACGTACGCACTAACTTGGATTAGGTTCAAAATTACTCCGTATATTCCAATTATTATATCAGTCATGTTATGATTATCAGAATTAAACGAAGAGAGAAGAGAAAAACTACCTGTGGAAAGGGAGATCATCAAGGAAGTTGTGTTGAGCGTCTTCTGATACTAATTTTATGGAATTTTCATCAGCGAAGGTGTAGGATAAACAACCTGCTGAAAAACAGGAGAACAATGCGAGTTGTACGAGGAATGATGAGCAGAATAAGATTATTGTAGCCATGTCTTACGTATCACGGAAGTATTTACTTGATTAGGGGGGGTGCAATCAACTTTATATAGGCTACAAGGTTAGATATATAAACAAGTTGGATACACATCGATCATCCCTAGTTCAACTGATGCTCTTATGTAAGACGGTTTTATATCAATATAGTGTAAAACGGATTCACAAATAAAAGATTTGGTTTCAGAACTAAAAAAACGCGGTTATTGAAAAGTCATCTTACACAAATGCTTACATAAGGCCGCTTTATTACACAAGAATGTGTAAACCTAGTTTAGATATAATTAAAGGGAGATTATATTTTAAAATGTATATTGTATAAAACATGTAAACCAAAAAATATTCGACCAAGTTCAACACTTTTTTATCTCCAAAAATATCCAAACAACGTCAATGCATTAAATCTAAATTCATTCGGAATATTATTTATTAATGTCTTTTTTTGGGTATAAATCAAGGTGTTTACTGTCAGAATCAGTAAATAATCTTCTTGTCGCGGGTGCTCTCACAAAGGAGAAAACAAATGACCAAGTATTTTGCTAAACTTGTATCTACTCCTCCCTTCATCCGAGTCATTATTTAAAATCAAGGAAAGAATCAAGGAAAGAGGATGACGCAGTTTATGGTTATTATAACTAGTGAATGACAAGTTGATAATAATCTTCTATATACTTAGAGAATAAAACTTGTCATAACTAATGACTATTGTGCATCCACTTCAATAAAAATAAAACTAATAATGATAATTGATTTGATTAAACTATCAACTTTTCGTAAAATTATATTATTTTTACTAACTCTAAAATATCGTTAATAAACTATAATTTGCTAAATCTTTTATTGATGCTATTATTAGAGACTGATGTAGAACAAAACTTTACATTGTTATTATTAGTTTCGTGACAACGAAATAAAGAAAAGTTATAAATTAAAATAATTGGCTTTGTTGTATACAAGTACGCATTACTCAATTTTTTGTTTAATTTTCAGTTCAAACTTTTTTCTCAAATTAAAATACAACGATGAAAAAGGCGAAAAATTAATAAGGTACAAATTTCATATAATTAATACACTACAATTTAAAAGCTCTATATGCCGTGCATGCATTTCATAGGGTCTAAACTAGTTATTTATTAAAAGACTTTTTCATAAAGAAAAGCAATTAAATAAATTAAAACGTCCAAAAATAAACATGGTAAACAAATAACCGGAATCAAGTACATGTCGTCTGCGTATATAACATCACATTGTTATTTGTACGGAACTTTATATTTCTATAATTTATTTATTGATCATCATCTAACTCTAAGGTCAATCGACTTAGATCACAAGAGAAATCGGAAACCTTTCCAATTTATACGGAAGCTGAACTTAAGTTATCACAATTAGGTAGTACTCTCTTTATTCCATTTTTTTGTTAGGCCGTTTTATTTTTTGTTAGAAATACTTTAATTAAATGCAAATACGACAAAGGGAATATTAATTAAATGACGACTCAGGTACTAGTGATACTACACCTTTATATACCCTAATAAACACCTTAATATTTTTTTGTTTTTTTTTTTCAGGGTGTTTATTTTAACTAGTGGTGTTTGTATCTAGAAAAATGTAGTGTGAAATGTGGGTGATGAATAAGAGCACATACAGCAAAATACTCCGTATAAAATTAAAAAGTAAGAATATTTATTGCCGTATTGGTAATAATATAAATTGGATGATTAGGCTTAGTTTGTTGATAAACTCTTAACGATCGTTAATAATGGAAATTGAATATGACATCATGTCGGCTAGATCGAAAGGAATGAAAACTTACATTAGTAGGAAGCTCACTTTTTTGTACAACGTAGTTTTGATGACATTGATTTTTGTGGAAAAATGTCGCCACTAGAATCTCTTAGTGGTCTATTATTAGTTGGCGACTTGAAATTGCTATTCATCGACCAATTCGATCGATCTAATGTAGAGGTAATCAAATCTAGCTTTGGGCAGGTTAGCTGTTTTGGGGCGGGTTAGCGAGCCGGGTTTTTATATTTTTCTTTGAATTTCTTGTCCGTACCCGCTTATTTAGCACACGGGATGAGCCGTGTACAATGAACGAGACGATCCTGGAACAATTCTAATTTAATGTATAACTAAGAAAATGACATTTTTGAAGCTTAGCAAAACTTAATCATAAATGGTCTAAACAGTGAAAACTAATTACAAAGGAAATATTGTTGCGTTATTTTTTTAGCATACCCCATAAAATACATTTATGAGTTAATTATGAGTGATTAGATCTAACTCCTTAAATTGTTTGTACAACTGCCAAATAAATAAAAGACATTTTTGTTCTAAAACAATATATATATATATATATATATATATATATATATATATATATATATATAGAGCAAAGATCAATTGAGTCCACCCCATTCCCTAGAGTCCTTGAGTCCTCTTTAGAGCCATTGGATATGGGGAGATGGAAGGCTGAGATTGATAGTCCTAAAGGGTGATTAATATCACTCCCTCTCTACTTTCACTAATTAATCATTAATTCCACTAATTTCCCTCTCATTTAATATATAAACTTTTCCTCACAATTACTTCTCTCTCATCTCACATAATTTCATCCCCTTCATCTCTCTAAAACCCAAATAAATCAAACCCCAAATAAATCAAACCCCAAATAAATCACTCATACTCCATTACTCATACAACACCACCCAACCATCACCAACACCCACCACTACCAACCTTCCATCGACAATAACAATCACCGCCACCAACCGTCCCACCAACACCGTGCTCCAGACACAACCCCACGACCACCGTCCTCCACCGTCACTATAAAAAAAAGTAGATCTGAAAAAAAATGTAAATTTGATAAAAACCACCACAACTTCCACCAACACGACTACTACCCTTCTCGGCCGCCTCCTCCACTGCCCACTGTCGCCTCTCCTCTCTCCTCCGACGCCTCTCCTTTCCTCCTCCTTCTCAGCCGCCTCTCCTCTCTCCTCCGACGCCCCTCCTTTCCTCCTCCTTCTCAGCCGCCATCTCCTCCACCCACACCGTTGTTGGTTGTCGTGGTCAGAGGAGGGGGCTGGTAAGCGCGGGGTTGGGTGGGGCTGGTTGTTTAGGGTGGGTGGTTGAAGGCGGAGGTGGGTTGTCGTGGTTGTTGTTGTGTCTTTTTTTTTTTTTTTCCTTTTCTCAGATCTAGTCATTTAAGTTCTATGTATATATTTTTTTTCTTTTTCATTCTTGTTTTCATTTTTGTTTTTGGATTTTTGTCCAAATCTGAAAAAGGGTGTAGTTGTTGGTGTTGATGACGATGCACCGATTATAATTACACATATTGTTTATTAAAATAACACGAATTCTCTGTTAAAGTAACGCATCTTATTTATTAAAGTAACATATATATATTTTTTTTATTTTAGTAACACAAATAACCTTATTTTTGGGGATGTGTTTTTTTTTTTAGTTTTCAGATCTAGTTGTTTTTTTTATATATATATTTTTTCAAATTTGAAAAAGGTGTTAAATGTCAATTATTTTTATTAAAGTAACACAAATTCTCTATTAAAGTAACACAAATTCT